>CABHPH010160597.1:0-48434 GCA_902168325.1 Peromyscus nudipes | reverse complement strand
AATTTATATATTTTTTAAAATATTTTATTAATTTTTTAAGATTTCAAACATGGTATTTTGAACATTTTATCCATCCCTAATTCTATACCCATCCAGCTTTGTGTCCTCATTTTTATAAACTAATTGAATTCCATTAATGTCACCTTTATATTCTTAGGTGTGTGTGTGGTTATCTATTGGAATGTGTTAGTCCTATCGGGGACCACACCCTTAATTAAATCTCTGTTTCTGGAAGCTGTTAACTAACAATAACTCCTCAGCTAGGGGTGGAACATCATGCCCATCTCTCTTCTCTATGTTGTGATTTTTGTCTGGCTTGAGCTTGAGCAAATCTGTGAATGCTGTCACAATAGCTGTGAGTTGATATGTACAGCTTCCCTGTTGTGTCTGGTAAACACTATTTTCTTGCAGTTATTCATGACCGCTGATTATTATAGTCTTTCTTCCTCCCTCTTCCACAATAATCCCTGAGCCTTGAGAGGAGGAGGACATGATATAGATGTCCAATGTAGGACTGAGTATTTCACAGACTCTTGTCCTATGCACCTTGAATAGTTGTAGGTCTTTCTGTTAATTGCCATCCATAGCAGGATGAAGACTCTCTGATGAGGTTGAGAAATGAACTGATCTATGAGTATGAAATGAAGTCATTAAGAGTCAGTTTAATGTCACATTGGCAGAATAATTATAGTAGTCAATGTCTATCTATTATGGGAAGTAAACATTATATTTTATTTTCATGTTGCTATCAAGATAGTGTATTTTGACCAATTGTTCAAAATTTTCTGAGCAAAATATTGTGAACAGTACACATGAACATATAATGAACCTTTAATGTGCAGTAAAATTTTGATAATTATTTAATAATTTATTTTATATAAAACTAAAGTCTAAACATCCCAATCATATTAATACTTAAATAATAAATGTTTTTCACACTTTCTAGATGTACCAACTTTTACTTATTGATCTTAAGCTCTCAGTAGATTCTTATGTACTAACAATTATTTTACAACTCAATTTGAGGAACTATTTCACAGAAAGGAAAATTTACTTCTCATGTGAAATAGTTACTAAATCTATTTTCTGTTGCACTTTCTTCAACACTCAGCACATTTTGCCTAAAACTAGCATTTCCTTTCATATAAATCACAGTATGTAACACAGCACTCCTGTTGTTATACTATTGTTTATTATGCATATTCTTTTTGTGTGCATTTATTTCTGTGTTTAGCAATATCTCTTTTACTTATTTATCTGTCAAATATTTTTTTTCTTTATCATGAAAAGAAATGGCAGCCTGTAATAAAGTCTGGGATTCACATTCAAGAATATTCTTCTGGAACAAAAAAATGACTCAAATTCCACAATATTGTTTTATGTTTCAAATATTGTGAATGTTTAAAATGTGCTATTACACTCTACATAGTATTAATTATTATTAAAATTCTTTCATATGCAATCTTTGGCTCCTTACTTCCTGTGCTATAGGCAAAGAATTAAAGAACACACTCCAAGCTGTTAAACATGGCTGCAGAAAGAGATTTACAGACACAACAGAAAGGACAAAGTGAACAGAGTCAGCATGACTGCAAGCCACAGAGTAAACTGTAGGGGACATTTTGATGTTGGTTCATTTTATGATGTAGGAAATCGTGTTTAAATGAAACAAAGTTAAACTCAAGTCTTGAAACACTGTAGCTCATACTAACACACACAATTCTTCAGCGCTAATATACTTTTCTTGAATTTCCTTTTAGTCATTAGTTCACTGATAATAGCAGACAGTAAGAGGGTGACTGACAAACAGTAAATGCATTGCACATAGAGGCAGTTGAGAATAATATGGATAGCATAATTATTCATTTTATAAGAAATAAATTCTTTTTATAAGAAATAGATTCATCATCACACTACTAATGTAACCAATACTAAGATTACACCCAACCCATAAGCTTCATTATTGCCCCATTGCATCTTTGTTTCTTAGAGTATAGATGAGAGGATTCAGGCTAGGGGTGACAACAGTGTAGGTCAATGAACTTAGTTTGATCTTGAGAATTTTCTGTTTGAGGCTGATTATAAATGCACATGACTGGAATGAAAAAGAGGCATACAGCCATGAGATGGGCTCCACGTGTCCCAAATGCTTTCTGAAATCCTGTGTGTGTGTATCCTTAGGGACAGCTTGAGTAATAGCACAATAGAAAGTGAAAATAAAGATGAGAGAGATGAGAACAAAAACAGATCTTGCGACCAGCAGAATCATCTCATTAGCTCAAGTACCAACACAGGATAACTGGAGCAGTGCTGGACTTCACAGACGACCTACGTGGTGATGTCCACACAGGTACCCAGAAAGTGAAGAGAAAATAAAGTGCTGAGTCCATAAAGTCACATACCTAGGAGGCTGCTGCTAGTATATGACAGAAATTAGAGTTTATGAGGACAGAGTAATGCAAGGGTTTGCACACAGCTGCGTAGAAGTCATAGGACATCATCACTGAGAAGACACACTCCATGGTACTAAGTACAAGAAAAAAGTAGATTTAAAGTGTGCAGCCAGCATAAGAGGTCTTTTTTGAGCCCCCAGAGATTCACCAGCAACTGGAGAATGCAGCTGTTAGACATCCATGGCTAAGAGATTTGACAGACAGAAGTTAAATAAATGTGTGCAGGTGGGAGTCTAAGCATGACAGGATGATGATGAAGAAGGTTCCTGTCAGTGTTGCCAAGTAAAATATCAAGATCACCATAAAGAGAACTACTTCCAAGTGAGGCCATTTTGAAAAATCCAGAAGAATGAAGTACCTTTTAGAACTTGCATTGAACTTTCTAAACTTTGCTCAATTTATCTTTAATTCTAGGAAAATTTGAGCACAAAGAAAAATAGTTATAATAATTAGCTGAAAATCAAAGTATCAATAATCTCATTAACAGAAATAAAAAAATCAATGTGTGGTAAAGACTAAAAGATCTAAAGTGGTTATAGGATCCCATATAATAGAAACCTAACTACTAAGAATTAAATGAATGATTCTTAGACTGATGTGAGCAATTTCAAAAGTAGTTATTATATTTATTAAGTAGTGTTTTAGTTACATAGTGTAGGCTATCCTTCACAGATTACTTATTAATTACAAATTGAAATTTCATAAATTTTATATTTTATGAAATTTTAGTACATGACTCAACAAAAACATGAAAAAAGTTAACTCACCAATGTTGACAAATAAATACTATATGGCTTTGAGTGTGATAATTTGAAGAGGACATCAAGCCACTCCAGTGTCATCCTTCCCAGAAGATATAGTAGGCTTCTAATCATGAATTAATAATATGAGAAAAATTCAAATGAAGACAGTCATGGAAGGTTGATGATGATAAAGATGATGATGATAGAGACAAGACAGATGGTATATAGCTGATAGTGATAGGAGACAAATGTTATATAGATAATGAGCAGATAATTGACAGATGATGAAAGATAAAGACATGGAGACAGATGGTAATAGACATATTTTGAGATGGTTAAGGAATAGATACAAGAATACATGATAGGCAGATAATAAAGCAAAGCTTTCAGTAAATATATCTAAGTAAGGCTCAGTATAGATAAAGCGTAAATGGTTGTTTTATGTACCTTAACTATTCTGTAATTTTGATATGTTCTCTAATAAAGTTTTATCAAAAGAGAGTTCAAATGATTTTATATCTCATCTGTATTTTCACATATTTACTGAAAGATAACAATTTCTTGAACTGTGTAAGTAAGTTTTGCAATTCTATGGGTTTGGTCCCAGGTTTCAGTACCACAATGTAAGTAACTGTGTTGCAACTCTGGGGGAAAGGTATCCTGACTTTTTGAGGAGTCAGGTGATACCTTGAGCTGCTAGGACAGCTCTGACAGCTGTAACTGCCATGAGACAGCCCAACTCTGGAGGGTAAAGTATCCCAGATACCTAGAGCTGCTAGGACAGCTCATCCCTAGAAGGGAAGGTATTCTGACTGCTCAGAGGAGTCAGGACTGTTGCTGCTAGGACAGCTCAGCAGGGAAGGGTATCCTGACTGTTCGGGAGTCAAGCTATACCTGGTGTGGTGGGGGATGATCTCCCAGCAGGATATAGCAATCCTCACTTAAGGGGGCTTCCTAGCAGAGCTCAGCTTCTTCTCTGGTCTAAGATGTTGCTTCTTTTGCTTCACTCTATAAAAGTGAAACCCCTGCAGAAATGTAGCCATCTTCTCCACTTGTTACTTTTTCAGCTCCCCCTTGCTCAGTACTCTGAGGGACATCTCAACAAGGTTCTTCTGTTCTGCTCCCCTTGCTCAGCCCCCTGAGTGATATCTCAGCAAGGCTCTTCTGTTCAGCTCTCCCTTGCTCAGTCCCCTGAGGGACACTCAGTAAGGCTTTTATTGCTCAGTCCACTATGGGACATCTTAACAATCTTCTTCTCTGTGCCAGTGAATGAAGATTTTCATGCCCAAAACTTTTTTGAGAAAGAGATTTATTCATGAAGGAGTCCAGAAGAGTGGCTGCCTCTACCAGGGTGGAGAGAACAGCCCCCAACTGAATAGGCAGGGTGGTTTATATGTGATCTTTTGGGGGTGGAGTCAACCAGGAATTGGTTAGTTTTTTCTGGCCAGGGATTGGTTAGTTTTGTGGGTTAGGGGCAGAGTTGGCCCTGGTTTCAGAGCCAAACTGTTTCTTTCACTGGCCTTTCTTAGCTTTTTGACTCTAATTCTAAAGCCTGAGCATATTTCTTTTACTGGCTCTGATTTTAGGAACCAAGAGTGTTTCTTTGTTACTGGTTTCAGAGTCAGGGTATGTTTCTTAGGTTCTGGGTTTAGGGATAAATTGTTTATTCCTCTAGCTCAGGTCCCACATCCAGGCTGTGTTTCTTTTCCTGATTCTGGGCTCCAGGGTCAGGGTTGGTTTCTTTAGCCAGCCCCTTTTCCCTACAAACTGTAGCTCTTATAAAGGATGTCAAGAATGGATACTTGATTGCAGTCCAGTAGAAAAATTAAGAACATTCAGTTAGTCCCTGTAATAAAAGGTAGTCCAATCTCATAACTCCAAAGAGTATCCTCAATGCAAACAATCACTTTCTTTTACTCAGTAACCACTTAGGACAATCACTTAGCACACTTAAAAATGACTTATATTAAAAATCACAAGTGTACCACAAATAACAGTATTCATATAAAAATCAAGAAGATTCCTTTAGTTAGGACTCTATCATTTGATGGTTGTTTCCAAGAGGTTCTTGTTAATTTCTTTGGGGTAGAACATAGTTCAGCATGAGAATCTGGAATTACTTCCTCTCAGGTGGGGGTAATGTTTCCCCTTCTCTTTGACTTTAAATATGAACTAGAACCAAGTGGCAGCTGTGAGGTGTTTGTGCATGGGTCATCTTCTGCATTCTCCTAAAGGTAGCTTTCAAAAGGCATATGTGATATGGAACAAAAAGATAGATACAAAATATAAAATGTAGAGGCATGTGGTTTTATTTTCTTCTTGCTGAAAATATAGATAACAAAGACCTTATTAAAAGTTTCTTTACGGGCTGGAAAGATGGCTCAGTGGTCAAGGGCACTGACTGCTCTCCCAAAGGACCTGAGTTCAAATCCCAGCACCCACATGGTAGCTAACAACTGTCTGTAACTCAAAGATCTACAGGCAAAACACCAATGCACATAAAATTTAAAAAAAAAGTAAATAAAAGTTTCTTTACATGGGCTTGGGTTAAAGTCTCCTTTCATTATTACAGAGGGAAAAGGGTGGCTCTTCCTATCCCTAGAATTAGCTGGTATTTTCTCATCTGGGACCCATTTACTTCATACTTTTATGTAGTACTCAAGCAGAGCTTCATCCTCATTCACACCCATTCTGAATCCATCCACATTACCATATGCTGCTTTATCTCTTCCAACTTCACTTGTGTGGATAACCTGATGGCTAGTGTTGAACTCTTTGAAGTTACTAGCACAAACAGATGCATGTACCTGGTACTGACCTACTACATAATGGTAGGAGAGCAGAGTCTGAGTCCCTGTGATTATCACTGTTACACAAGCAGAGAGATGTAGCTAGAGTTTTTCTGCCTTGCCCACAGTCAGGACAAATCTCTGTCACCCGCCAGTCCCACAGCCGCTCAGACCCAACCAAGTAAACACACAGAGACTTATATTGCTTACAAACTGTATGGCCGTGGCAGGCTTCTTGCTAACTGTTCTTATATCTTAAATTAATCCATTTCTATAAATCTATACCTTGCCACATGGCTTGTGGCTTACCGGCATCTTCACATGCTGTTTGTCATGATGGCGGCTGGCAGTGTCTCCTCAGCCTTCCACTTTCCAGAATTGTCTCCTCCTTGTCCCGCCTATACTTCTTCCTGCCTGACCACTGGCCAATCAGTGTTTTATTTATTGACCAATAAGCAACATGTTTGACATAAAGACCATCCCACAGCACTTAAACTCCAACCACGTGCTTTGGCTTTACAGGCAGGGGCCCTGTTGGCAGGGCAGCCTGAGTTGTTTGTAGCACCTGCTTTTAAGCTAACCGCTTGGGGCCTGAGGCCAAACCGACCTTGGCCCTTGCTAGAGAGCCGGCAGTCCGGAGCCGACCGCCAAGGCGGGAAACTGGACCAGCCGCGGACCCGCTGCAAGTCAAGCGGTTTCTTATGGATTCTTGTCACGTTGGGCGCCAAATGTAGATGTAACCAACCGTCTTATTAAATAAGAAACACAGAGCCAATGTAAAGATAAAAGCCCAAGAGGTCAGAGCTAAGAGCCTTACCGCTTTCTGCCAGCTAGCCTCTCCCGCCCAGAGACCTCTCCGAAAAAGGGAGTTACTTCCTGTGCGTTTGTCTTATAAGGAGTCCTTGTTCTTCCTTCTCATTGGTTGTAAACCCAACTATGTGACTGCCTCGTCACTGCCTGTCTGTACAGACCTCCAGGTCTTCTATGGTTGGTATTGAGATTAAGGGCGTGTGTCTCCAATGCTGGCTGTATCCTTGAACACACAGAGATCTACCTAGTTCTGCTTACCAAGTGCTGGGATTAAAGGCGTGCACCACCACCGCCCTGGCTTTCCCTATGGTTTGCTAATAGCTCTGACCGCTAGGCAACTTTATTTATTAACATACAAATAAAATCACATTTCAGCACAAATAAAATACCACTATATTGAAGGAAGATAGATCTTGTGACTGTTGATTAGAAAAGCAATTGAACATTTTAAGTGCTGCTTAATTGACCATCCTAGTATGGAAGATAGTGGTGCTGAGGCTGATTTGAACTGTGGGTGTCTGGATCAAGAGATTTCAGAAGAGAAGAATATCGGTATGTGACCTAGAGTCCCATCTTGTGACATTTTGTTGAAGAATGTGGTTGCCTTTTACCCTTGTCTAAAGAATCTGTCTGAGGCTTAAGTGAAAAGGTTCAGATTATTTCTGTTGGCAGAGGAAATCTCAAAACAGCCTAGTATAGATGCTATTAATGTGGTTATTAGTGTTAACTCTAAAGAAGATGTACAATGAAAAGGAACAAACTAAGCAGGGGAAATTATAAAATGTAAAATTTGAGGAGAAAAGGAGTATCAGGAAGTGGGATGGAGCTAAGTCCTGTATTCAAAGATATAAACAGATTAAGAGATAGAACAAAGGGAGTGGTGATCTCAGGGCAAGATCCCACCCAGCTAAATTTCCAACTTGTAAAAAGGAATTAAAGAAAAGTTTAGAGCAGGGTGTGGTGGTACACAGCTTTAATCCCAGCACTCTGGAGGCAGAGGCTGGTGGATCTCTGAGTTTGAGCACAGGCTGGTCTACAGATCAAGTTCCAGGACTGCCAAGCTTAGGCAGTGAAGGAATCCAACGAAAACCAGAAGTTAGTGAAGATGTAATTGAATGAAGAGGCATATTCTGGCCCTGTAAGCAGCAGAAATTGGCAGCTTCAACCATGAGCTCTGGAGTCAGGGATAGAAGAAAGGCATTATAAAACCTTCCTCCATGACTAAGAAAAGCCACTGAGACCAGGTTTGTGCCAGGGTTGTCCCAGAACTGAGGCCCTGAGATGCCATGTGTGAAGCTGTGAAAGAGAAGCCTGGCTTGCCTTGCAGACCCCAAGACATTAGAGATACCAGCCAGAGTTGTGGAATATCTGCCAAGGAAAGCTGTAACAAGGAGTGGAATCAGCTGAAGAGAAAGAAGTATGTTGCAATAACAAAACTGAAAGGAGTTGGAGAGCTGAAGAGAGTTTTGATATCAGACATGGAGACTCAGAGTTCAGAGTTTACCCAGATGGTTTTTGGTCTTGCTTTGGTCCAGTATTTCCCCACTATCCTCCTTTACCTATGATTTGGAACAGTAATGTATATTCTATGCCATTATATGTTGGAAGTATGTGATCTTGTTTTTTTATTGTTATTTTTATTTTCCAGGGGATTACAGTTAGGAGATTGCATGAATTTCAGAAGAGACTTTGAACTTTAGACTTTTAAATAAGTTTGAGACTGTTAAATAAGAGTATGGGGATTTTTGAAGTTGGATTGAATGCTTTTTTTGCATTATGATATGGATACAAGTCTTTGGGGGCCAGGGAGTGAAATGTGGTGGTTTGAAAGAAAATGGTGCTCAAAAGGAGCGGCACTATTAGAAGATGTGGCCTTGTTGGAGTAGGTGTGATCTTATTGGAGGAAGCGTGTCACTGTGGAGGTGGACTTTGAGGTCTCATGTATGCTCAAGCCACACCCAGTATCTGAGACCACTTACTGTTGCCTGCCTATCAATATGTAAAACTCTTAGCTCCTTCTCCAATACCATGTCTTCCTGCATGCCACCATGTACGACTATGATGATAGTGGACTGAGCCTCTGAGCTGTAAGCCATCCAATTTAATGTTTTTCTTTTTAAGAGTTGTCATGGTCATGACAGAACTAGAAACCTAACTAAAACAAATATCAACTTTCCAGTCAAGAAGCACTTACTGGTACAATAGTGACATTACTGCTATATGTGTAACTAGCTTACTTCTGATTGCACCTGTAGCCTACTCTGCAGGATGCAGTTCATGCCAGTAGAGGGACCTGGTCAAAGGTTCATTATTGGAGAAGTTATAGGTATTAGGAGAGAACCCTTTTCTTTTGTTTTGCTAAGTGGAAATGCCACACCTCCTCTAAAATATTCATAGGCTAATGCTGTTTCTGGCCTTGATTAATGCATACAGAACATAAACATCCATATATACATAGGTAAAAAGAAAAGCTATTCACACTTTTCATATATACATATGTAAAAAGGAGGAAATCTATTCACTCTTTTAGTAGAATGTCAGCTATGTCACCATTCTAAAAACAAATCACTAAAATCCAGTGTTCAAAACCTAAAAAAATATCATCTTGTACTTCTGGAGATCAGAAGATTAAATTGGATACAGGCCTGCATTTTTTGGACTTTAGGAGAGAACCTATCTTCTCATCCTTTCCATCCTCCTGAAGTCATTTACATTCCTAGGCTCTATCTCAAGATATTTAATTTAATCATATCTGTAAAACCCAGAGGAAAATTGATATATTCATATGGGTCTGAACAAACATGATAGGTAATTTGAAAGAATTAAGAGAGAGAAATTATATGGCCTTGCACATCTACTAGCAAATGTAAAATGAATGATACATGTGCCAAAAAAATCTCCATTTGGCAATCCTCAGGTTTATAATCATAACATAGACCCTTTCTTTGGAAAACAACCACAAATTACTTAGTAATGAATGTACATTATTCTATGACTTTTCAAAAAAAACTAAAATGAATATTGTTTTATTGTATATAAAGAATGATAAAGTACTCACTAACATTTGTGAAATCTAATAGTTTATAATAAGATTTTTGTACAATTCTCATGAAATTTATCCACACTGTCTGTAGCTTTAGAATTCTAACATGATAATTTGCATTTAAAACTTTATTGTGTTAATAGTCATATAATATTGCCAGAATGTGTTATAATAAATCCACTCCATAACTCATGTAGAAAGGAGAGATAGAAAATAAGAGAAAACGAGGCTGAGTATGTCTGGGCTGGAAGGAGGGGTTCTTTTAATTACCTGGATGACATAGTTGTGATGGTAATTCTGTACTGCTGAGTGACCTAGAGAGGGAATTGAGTATGTACTAATAGTATTTGTTTCATAGGACAAAGCATAAAAATGAAGTGAATAAAGATTGGGACACATCCACCTGGACAACAAGGAGAAATTGACATACTGTCTTAGGATTTCTGTTGCTGTGATGAAGCATCATGATTCATGGAAACTTTTATAGAAGGAAGTTTAAATTGGGGCTTGCCTATGGTTTCAGAGGCTTAGTTCATTGTAATCACGGTGGGAAGCTTTACAGCACACAGGCAGACATGGTGTGCTACAGGAAGAGAGACAGCAGGAAGAGAGAGTCACTGGGCCCAGGTTGGGCTTTTGAAAACTCAAAAATCTACCTCTAGTGACACACTCGCTCCAAAAATGTCATAACTACTCCAACAAGAACACACCCTCTAATGCGTCTCAAGTGGTGCCACTCTCTGATGACTAAGCAGTCAAATGTATGAGCCTATGGGGCCATTCTTATTTTAACCACCATATCCCACTTTCAGGCCCCATAGGCTTCTAGCCACATCATAATGCAAAACTACATTCAATTCAAACTCAAAAGTCCCCATAGTTTATCAGTCTCAACACTGTTTAAAAGTCCAAAGTTCAGAGTCCCCTCTGAGACCCAAGGCAATCTCTTCACTGTGAAATCAAAATCAAAAGAGCAGCTTACATACTTCCAGCATACAATGGCACAGAATATACATTATCATTCTAAAAGGGAGGTAAGTGAGCATAGTGAGGAAATACTGGACCAAAGCAATACTGGACCAAAGCAAATTCCAACTTCCATATCTCCATGTATGATGTCAAAGTACTCATCAGAACTCAACTACTTCCAGCTTTTTTTACTATGACACTCTTGTCTGTCTTGGGCAGGTTCCACACCTGGTCTGCAGCTTTCCTTGGCAGGCACCCCATAGCTCTGGCATCTTCAACATCTTTGGGTCTCCAACATAATCCAGACTTCACCGTCATAGCTTCATGCACTGGCCTCTCTGAGCCTCTATGCAGGGACACCATGGCACACACCTGGCCTCAGTAACTTTCCTTAGTCATGGAGGGAGATTCCATATCCCCTTTCTTGTATCCTTAACCCTAAAGCCAGAACTGTGTGTCTATGCTGTCAAATTCTGCTGCTTGCCAGGGCTGGAAATGGTCCCCTGATTCAATTACATCTGCATCAGTTTTCTGTTGATGTTCATTTCCTTCACTGCTTAAGCTTTTCTTTAATACTTTTTCACAAGTTGGAAATTTATTTGGGTGGGGTCTTTCCCTGGGGTCACCACTCCCTTTATTCTATTTAATATCTGGCTTTTCCTTGAGCTTTTTATATTCTTGAGCACTGGACTTAGCTCCATTATACTTCCCAGTGTGCCTTTTCTCCTCAAATTATATATTCTGTATTTTTCCTTGCTTAGATTGCTCCTTTTCCTTATAGATCTGCATAATAGTGACCACTAATAACCATATGACAAAATCAATACTAAGCTGTCTTGAAATCTCCTCAGCCAAAGCCATTAATCTAAAACTCTTCAACTTAGCCTTAGGAATACTTTTTTGGACAAGGGCAGAAAGCAGCCACATTCTTTACCAAAAAACAAAAACAAAAAAAACAAACAACAACAACAACAAAACAAACTCACAAGAATAGTGCATAGGCCACTTACTAATAGTCTTCCCCTCTGAAACTTCTTGAGCTGAGCCCCCACAGTTCAAATTGCCTTTTGCACTGTCTTTCATGTCCCTCCTAGGATGGTCCATTAAGCCTTGCTTAAAGCATCCAGCCACTTTTCTAAATTCAAAATCCCAAAGTCTATATTCCTCCAACAGCTTGATCAGGCCTGTCACAGGAATACTCCAGTTCCTAGTACCAACTTGTCTTAGTTACAGTTTCTATTGCTGTAATGAAACACTCTAACCATGACAACTCATAAAAGAAAGCATTTAATTGGGGATTATTTCAGAGTTTTATTTCATTATCTTCACAGTAGGGAGCACGGTGGCTCTCAAGCAGACATGGAGCTGGAGAAGGAGGTGAGAGTTCTACACCCAGATCCACAAGCAGAAGGAAGAGAAAGTCATTGGGCTTGGCTTTGGCTTTTGAAACCTCAAAATGCACCCCTAGTGACACACTTCCTCCAACAATGCTATACCTACTCAAGCAAATACACATACCTTAATCCTTCTAAAGTAGTGCCACTCCCTGATGACCAAGCATTTAAATATAGGGGCCTTTGAGGACCATTCTTATTCAAACTACTACACAGATTAAAGAGGTTGGTGCCTCTATGTACAGAAGCTCTGTTCTTTCCTAGGAAAAGGTTGATTTCAAACTTTATTTTTCAGTTGCTTCTGAAAATTTTCTCATGTATGTCATGTATATACTAATTCAGTAACTAGCTCTAGATTAGTCAATCAGATACCTCAGAGCTTCTGAGGTTAACATTAACAATGGGCCCCTAGAACCAGTTTTTCATACCCAAATTTGGTCACTGAAAGACAGTTTATACATAGACAACACACATAATCTTTTTACTTTAATTTAATTAAACCTTTAATCTTTTTACTTAACAACTTAATAATTTAAAATTATGAAAAATAACATACTATTAATGTCACTGCTTTATGTGTTCATCATTAAGAGAGCTTTGATTACTATTGTGGGTGAAGACTATTCATATGCTTAAGGAGACTATTGTATAAATGTGCCTGATATTCAATACCATATATGTTATAATTATGTAATATCTCATAGGAAAATAGTCTGTTCAGATAAAAAGGTCTATATATTTTACAAAGCTAAAGGAAGAGAGAAATACATTTTAAAATTGAGGAAAATTATCTTTAGAAAACAATGTATTAAAGATAGTACAATGATCAACTTTCTGTAATACTGCTACATATTGCATCACAGAAAATTATATGCAAGAATAAATCAGCATGTACTTCAGATATACTTATTATAATTCATGATTCATATTAATTCTCATAGTAGAATATAAAAATATGGAACAAAATCCTTCTGATATTTGTTTGTAAAGGGGAAAGAATGTATCAGACATTTAATTGTGCCTTAAGCAAAAGGCACAACACAAAAAATGTTCTGTACAGAAAGTAAAAGATTAAAAGATATAAAGATTTTAAATTATAATGTCTTATTTCATTAGGAATTAAAAATATATCTTTCCTCAACAAATACAACAAATCACGCATCAGACTGAATAGATTTGCATTCATAACAGTTATCTGAGGACAAAACTGCTGCTTTTCAAATCTGACTTTTAACAAGGCTATGTTCAACAAAAGTTGTCTTAAGCAGATAAGGTTTATTTATATCCACTATAATACTGCATGAGTCTGTGAAAGCATATAAACAAGTCATACTACTTGAGTGGAAAGATGATTGGACAATGGGTGAACTGAAGAACCTTAGGGAAGAGATGTAGCATCACACTGCTAATGTCACTAGTACTCAAGATACTACTGGCCCATTAACCTCCTTACTGCTCCTCTGACATCTTTGTTTCTTAGGGTATAGATGAGAGGATTCAGACTAGGGGTGACAACAGTGTAGAAGAGGGCAATGAACTTGGCTTGATCTTGAGAATTTTCTGTTGGAGGCTGAAGGTAAATGCACATGGCTGGAATGAAAAAGAGGCATACAACCATAAGGTGGGCTCCACATGTCCCAAATGCTTTCTGAAATCCTGTGTTTGTGTGCATCCTTAGGACAGCTTGAGCAATAGCACCATAGGAAGTGAAAATGAGAATGAGTGGGATTAAAACAAAAATAGAGCTTGCAACCAGTAGAGTCATCTCATTAGCTCGAGTATCAACACAGGATAACTGGAGCAGTGCTGGGACTTCACAAAAGAAGTGATCTACTTGGTGATGTCCACACAAAGGTACCCAGAAAGTGAAGAGAGAATGAAGTGCTGAGTCCATAAAGCCACATACCCAGGAGGCTGCTGCTAGCATGTGACAGAAACGAGGATTCATGACAACAGAATAATGCAAGGGTTTGCACACAGCCACATAGCGGTCATAGGACATCACCACCAAAAGAACACACTCTGTGGTACCCAGAGCAAGGACAAAGTAGAGTTGGAGCATGCAACCAGCATAAGATATCGTCTTCTCTGGACCCCAGAGGTTGAATAGCAGTTGAGGGACTGAACTGGTGGTGTAGCAGATATCCAGAGCTGAGAGATTTGACAGAAAGAAGTACATGGGTGTGTGCAGGTGGGAGTCTAAGTGTGATAGGATGATGATGAAGAAGTTACCTGTCAGTGTTGCCAAGTAGAATATCAAGATCACCACAAAGAGTACTACCTCCAGGTGAGGCCATTTAGAAAAACCCAGAAGAATGAAGTACCCTTCAGAACTTGCATTGATTTTTTCCATACTAATTTACATCTTCTTTTATTTTATCTTCACTTATAAGAAAATTTGAGTGTTAAAGGGAATAATTACAGTTGTTGACTGAAGAATATAAAGCATCATCAAACTCATATGCTACGAAACAAACAAAAACAAAAAAAATCAGTAAGTGAAGACAAAAGTGTCCCATTTGCTAGAAGCCTAACTTCAAAGTATAAAATGAATGACTGTTAGATAACCTGAATGGATACAAAAGTAGTTGATATTTTTGCTGAGAAATAGGTTATTTACATTTTCTAAACTATTCCTTTATAAACTACTTGTTAATCACAAAGTAAACTTTCTAGTACAGAAATCCTGCTGATGCCTCCGTAATCACACACAGCTTACATGGCACATACTAGTACTGCATGACTGCTGACACAGCTGAGTTCTTGTTACGAAGAAACACGAGAATCAAATGAACACAAAATTGTTTGCCTGTACTCTACAAAAATGTCAGTTATTATAGCAATTAAGATTGAGGAACTGGGTAAATAGATTTTAAAAGCTGATGTCTAGATGATCACACACTTGAAAAAATAGCACAAACTGTTCAGAGAATTGAAAAAATTTGAATACTCACTGATAATTTTGCCCCTTTTAAATTGGTTAACATTTGAACTGTACAGAGTTTACATAAATAATTATATTGTTCTTGGAAAGAACCATCAAGAAATCCAGTGGGAGGGAAATGCTTGCATGTCTAATCAATGGCCCAATGGTCCAGAAAAAGTGATGGATAATTTATATATAGATAGGTGTTATATAGATACATGTTAGATATAGATAGATGATAGATACAGACAGATGATAGATGATATATATATATTTATATATAGAGAGAGAGAAAGAGATAAATTATAGACAGGTTGATAAATAGGTTGATAGGTAGATGATAGATAAATAGATGATAGATGGATAGATAGATAAAAAGAGATGATAGATCATAGATAGATAGATAGATATAGATAGATGATAGATGATAGAGAGATGATAGATAAATAGATATAGATAGATAAATGATAGGTGATAGATGAGAGATGAGAGAGGGTAGATAGATAAAATAGATATAGATAGATAAATGATAGATATAGATAGATAAATGATAAATAAATGGATGATAGATAGGGAGAGATGATAGGTAGATAAATAGATAGATGATAGATAGAGAGATAGATGATAGAGAGGAAAAAAGATAGATAGCTTTTGAGTTGATAGACAATAAATATATGAAATAACAAAACTTTCCCAGAAAAATGTACACTAAGGATCAGTTCACTTATGAGATAGTGTTATTTGTTCTTTTTATAACTGTTCTGTAAGTTTGAAAATTTCACAATAAAATGATACCAAAAGAAAATATGAAATAATTTTATATTTCATGTAGATGTTTGTATTTTTATAGAAAACAAATCAAGTTCTCATTCATCCTAGGATAACAGATGACCAATTGCTAATTGAGTGAGGGAAAATGATTTCCACTCAACAAATGGTCTTTGATAACAAATAAATTATTTAATATTTGTTTTCAGTATTTTCTAATAGTTTCTGCTTATGTGATAATATAACCATTCGGGAGAAATGAAGATATTATAAAGACACACTAGTGTCTCTTACTCTAACTATCAGACTATTGAACAATGGACCCCAAGAAATGGGAATTTCCCTAGAAATGTCATGCTTTGAAAGGGAATAGTGCCAGCTGAGAGGCAACTTGTATTCCACATAGATATTTCACATAGTTCTAACAATTCATCAAACCATCTTATAGGATGAGATTGAAGCCCACATACTGATGAATCAGTGGTGAATAGACTAAACCTTTACCTGGACTGCTTAAATGTGCATATCCTTGGCCCTCTATGAAAACTTTGGGTGTGAGTTGGAGGGAGCGGGAGGAGGGATGAGAGGGGGATCTATGGTTGGTATGTAAAATGAATTAAAAAATTTAAAAAAAGGGAAAATTTTGATCTCACTTCAGAATTTGGAACACTGACTTGTGTGTGTTTCCTGGATCTCTTTTCCCCTTCCCGATATGACCACATTGAATAAATCTCCATTTTTTGCTTTCCACTTTTAATTTGGCTTATTGAGAATGGATAGTGGGAATCTGAATTGTAGCACATTTTGTGATTCCCAAGTCTGATAACAGCAAGTAAATGATTTACATTTTGTTTTATTTGCAAAAAATTTCTACTTATGTGGTACTAGGAAGCACAATTGCAATTTTAATAATCTTACTCATAGATGAAAGAAGAGGAAGAAACATCAAATTTAGAAGTTATTAATAATACTTATGAATTGAGATATGTATTATACCTCAATTAAATGTGCCTACAAAAAGGAATAACTTTGTTTTCTAATATATTTACTTACATACCAGTTTTTTAAATATTAGAAACATAATGTAAATAGAAAAATTTTAAAAAGCCATAGATTATGGGCATATTAATACATATGTATTAATGAAATGATAAAACTAATAAAACTGGGAGTCTGGACAAGAGAGTGCTCAAATGTGTGCTAGAGATATATTTTACAAGAGAAAAATGTAAAGCTATAAGGTGAGAGGAGAAAGACCACTTACCAAAGTCATCATCACAGCCAAGTTAATTAAAGCAACTAATTAATTAAAACAAGCTTTTTTATTCATGCACATGGGCTGCCTCCACCTAAGGTGAGGTTAAAGAGTTCAGCCTCGGATATGAGGAAGTTCAGGGATGGGGGTTTCCAAATTAGGGATTGGTTGGGCAAAACAGGCAGGATTACAAGAGCAAAACAT
Organism: Peromyscus nudipes; assembly: GCA_902168325.1. NCBI lineage: Eukaryota > Metazoa > Chordata > Mammalia > Rodentia > Cricetidae > Peromyscus > Peromyscus nudipes. The sequence goes on along the minus strand of CABHPH010160597.1, from coordinate 31,080 downwards.
TATATGTTAGTCCTAAGGACCTCCAGAAACAAAGACATGATTGCAAGGTGGTCATTGATAGCAAACAGGTAGTTATAACAAGGTAACCACAACAACCCTATTGAAATAAAGGTATGGTTACAAGATGGTTAAGTTTTTTAAACAAAAACATGATTCTTTTGTGCAGTACAAACCATTTGTAGTTAAGGTTACAGGTAGGGCAAAGCCCAATCCTTGAGAAACAGAGGTTTGTTTAATCATGAGCAGAAAGGAACCTAGTTTGTCTTTATTATAAGATGGATTTTAAGCCTAAAATGGAGGCAGGCTGGTTCTTCATAAAGCAGAATCCAGTGAGTACATCCAGGAGCATGGAAGGGCTTGCAGGAAAGACAGGGGAAAAGGACATATTTATACTGTGAGGTAGAGAATTACGTAGGCTTCAACCTGAGCCACTATCACCACAAGTGGTCTTTTTCTCTAGGAAAATAAGTGTAAGTAAGGGCATAGTAAAGAAACCACTGAAATGTCTGCTCCATGATTAAGGACAAGTTTTTTATTGTAGGTAAGGGAGAGAGAACAGTCAGAAGCATCTGGAAGAGTCCAGAATAGAGAGAAAAAGAAGCAGACTGGCCATGGCTGGGGCTAGAGAAACCGGCATAGAAAAATCATGCTGAGGGAAGGGAAGCCTGTGAACTGGAACAGACTGGAAGTTTAGGATCAAGGAAGGGAGAAAGGCTAGAATGCTAGCTTGGACTTTGAAATGCATAACTCGTACAAAGGAATCTGGAGGCTAGCATGGGCTTTGATATGTAAACATAGGTATATGCTAGGGGAACTGACTTTTTCTGGTAGGTAGAAACCTGTTTCACAGGTTCCTGAGGAATGTTGCCTGTGAGCTTTTCTATCTCCACCAGGAGTCCTTCTATAGTCCAGCTTGAGCTGAGTCAAGACTGTCATTTTGGGGTTCCCTTTGGACCTGACAATCAGTAATATGGTATTTAAATTCTAGCATAGGTTTGAATCACTACACTTGTTTACTCTCCTTTAGAGAAACATGGCCTGTATTTTACAAATCATTAAATGGCTTATTTTTCCAATTAATATATTATACTAATGAGTCTTACATTTGTTTATTTTTTAAAAAATAAACTATAATTCATTAATACCTATGATTCTTAGAAGGCCCTAATTGCAGATTTCCTATCTTTTTTGGAAAAATTAAATCTTCCATTTGTTACATAGTTACTGAGGGACCTAGGATTTAAATTTCTTTTGTAACTGAATTCTTTGTCTCCTCCAACATTACCATCTTTGTTTTGTTTTCCACACTCCCATGGCTAATGAGAGAGCCTTCCTAATAAGCTGTGGCAAAAACTGAATAAAGTCCTCTGTAGTTTCAACATTTTGGCTCTCAATAGCTCATATTCTACAAGTGTAACTCTTGCAGAAAGGTATTGAGGTAGAAATAAGTTTCATCATGAAAATTCGGAGAAGTCGGCTTGTCTCCAGGGCTTCTCAGCTAATCCTAATCCTAATTTGTAGCATTGTAACAGTGTCAGTAAACTAAAGTAAACCATCCTATTTTGCTGAGAGATAGGTCCAGGAAAACAAGTCCACATATTATTTAGAAAGAACTTCCTTAAAAACTATGGATGGATTTAAAAAATCATATAACAGTAAAATTTGTATTGAAAGTACAAATTTCTGGCTTAATTTCTTCATTCTGGAGGGGTAAGAAATGAAGTTCCTTTTTGTTCTGTGGGTAAGTTCTTCCTTCTAGGTTCAAAATCTGTGTTGTGAGGAAAAAGTAGTGGCTGTTCCCCACCACCAGCACTGAATAGAATTTTCCTATTCTGAGCCTATTATTCTTATATAGAACATTATCTAGTGCTCAAGTAATGCCTGAAGCCTATTTACTCACATTTTGAGTCTGTTCACATGCCCATTGTTGCCTTACCTTTCAATCCTTCACCTGTGTTGCTGGCCCTGACTGGCACTGGTGTCCTTGAGAGCTCTAACAGTGCCTATACCTGGTTCTGCTACAGAGGAGAGAACCCCGAGGGCAGTAAATACTTGTTTGTAGCCAGAAGGTGAAAGTCTGATTTTTCAGTGTATCCAGTGAGAGGTCTTATCTGAAACCAAACGAAGTTTATAGAAATAAAGAACTGATTTCCTTGACTGTAGCATCGGGAGTATAAATCCCAAAGAGTCAATTAATGCCCTGCAGGGATTTGTGAGGTTACACTGTTTCCCATGAATGTCCATCCCTTGACACTACATCACTGTTGAACCAAGGGGACAATGAAACTCTGGCCCAACCACCACTCTGAGTTGTGTTTACAGGAAAGAGGATGGGTTGTAATGAGATTGCTAAAATCCTCCTGAGTTCTCAAAACATTTAGAGCTAAATTTGATATAAATGACACAAATAACATGAAATTCAGATCCAAATAGAACTCAAAACATTTGACATTAAAATTGGATGTCCTAAAACTCAGACTCAAAGCTTAAACCTCAAAATAAAATTCATTAGTTTATTATAATAGTGGATTGTATAATTATTTGTTGTTGAATTAAAATTCTGAGAATTCAAAATAATTATTAGTGAAAAATAAACACAATCGAAAAAGAAGACAACTGGGCTTTTTTGGCTTTTCTTTGTGCATGATTTAATCTAAGTAAATAATTGTAAGAAAAAAGTTCCTATTATTCCAAACAAAACACAGTAACATAAATTCACATGGAATTTGTGGTCTTCTCAATTATTAAGACCATGGAGTATTGATATTATTGACAAAAACCCACAGCTCTCACCTTAAAGGATATAAGAGATAGTTTAATCTGGAGACATTTTAAGTTGCCATGGTCTGAGAATGCAGATATAGATTAGCCCAAATTCTGCATTCCAATATAGAAGCAGTTTCATGAAATTTTACGGTTTTGCAGAAAAAAAAGAAACCTTTTAAATCAAGACAAAACGAAATCACAGTAATAGGTACATCAGAGATTCAGTTACAGCCAGATTGGGCAAGCTTTTCTACAGGTTCAAGATACCCTTTGATGACATTCTCAGTTTTTGGATTAGTGGAAGCTAGTAGTCTGCTAAATTAATAGGTTCCAAAGGTTTTTATTTATTAGTCATAGGATATCAGTTCAATCAGTGCAAAAAACACAGTTCTCATATTAAAGGCAATAATTATTCTGAAGCCATTTGGAATGAAAAGAAAACTTAACATAAGATCTTTAGAAATATAGCAATCTTACATGTAACAGTTTTATACTAAGAATATTTGGAGGAAATAATATGAATTTAATGTTATTCATTATATAAATGAGATAAAAATTTATATAAGTATATATATTTAGAATCTGTTTTAGAAGGAAACTCTTAACAAAATCTATGTATATAACATTAAATTTTATAGCTTAATAAAATGACTCAAAGAAAAATTGTTTTATATAAAATGATAACAATTATCATTTTAAGATTTATGAAACATCTAATATACCCAAATATAACATTTTAATAGGTGTTAAGATCTTTAAAGACTTGAAATTAATGAAGTAAAATGTATTTATCAGGTCTTTTTTTTTTTTGGTTTTTCGAGACAAGGTTTCTCTGTGTAGTTTTGCGCCTTTCCTGGAACTCGCTTTGGAGACCAGGCTGGTCTCAAACTCACAGAGATCCGCCTGGCTCTGCCTCCCGAGTGCTGGAATTAAAGGCGTGAGCCACCACCGCCCGGCTATTTATCAGGTCTTAATATATGATCACAATATTTAAATTTGTGAACCTACATGTACATTTTAATTGGGCATATCAAAACTTTATTAAGCACATAACAAAAATGAATTTAATATTTTAACGACATAAGTAACAACCAAAAACATACAAAAACAACCATCATAGACACATATGACATAATTACATGAAATTAGGTACACCTGGCTCATAAAAAATGGTAGAAAGCATATCTCTATTTTTTTAAGATACAAGAAAGGTTCAGGGCCAGGCGTTGGTGGCGCACGCCTTTAATCCCAGCACTCGGGAGGCAGAGGCAGGCGGATATCTGTGAGTTCGATGCCAGCCTGGGCTACCAAGTGAGCTCCAGGAAAGGCGCAAAGCTACACAGAGAAACCCTGTCTCAAAAAAAAAAAAAAAGAAAGGTTCAGTAATACGAAGAGTCAAAAGGTGAAATTTATTGAAAAAAGTATAGGGGTCTACTGAAGTATAGTTATGTCATCTCCTGAAAACATTCCTAAGAATATTTTAATTGCTAAAATGACCTTGGGTAACAGCGGGTCTCTGGTCACTTAGACCAGACATGAATTTTTCTATGGTAAACTGGTCTTTGGAGCAGTCATAGATTCTATACAAAGTGACCCTGAGCTAAAGGATAACTGCCCAACCATTTAACTGTTATCTCTCCACGTTTGTAAACAACTCTTGCTTGCTGCAAGTACAGCGCTGCCTTTCTGTAGACATCACAATTTCATTTATTGCCCTTAAAAACTCAAACAAACTGGAGGTCAAGGCTGCTTCTAACTAGCTACTCTGCTTGGAACAGTCCCTCTGGTGATAAATAAACTTTCCATTAGACTTATTCAGGCATCTTGGGAGTTTTACTTTTCAGGTACCCCATAACGCTTAGAGGCCCCAGTGGGATCACTGAGGAGAAGACCCCTGATCCTTGAGTTTGGTCTCCTCCTAGGCAATTGTAAGGGTTGACAATCCTAGGGGAGGCCACCAAGATGACATTCCTCAGTCCTGGGAATTGACTGCATCTCACCAACTTGCCCCTAAAACTTTTTTGAAGGAGTGTACTTGTACATCTATATTTGGAACCCCTCAAGGTAAGATAAACCTACATTTGAGGTTTAAAATTAAACCTAGACTTTGGGTTTCTGGTCTGGCCAGGGGTACCAATCCTGAGACTTGTGGAAAAAGCTGGACACACTGTAAGAATTCCCAAGTCCAGGGTCAGGGCTGGGATGCTGCTGCACATCCTCTGGATCTGGTTTGTCATAGTGGCCACCAATCTGTGTCCTGTATTTACTGGTTTCATTTTTGTTGTCTCTGTCACTTGCACGTACTTCTGTATCCCCAATAATCTTTTCTTGTTTCAGGCAGACATGGGAAACCAAACCTCAGGGATGCTCTCTCCTGATACTCTGGTGTCACCACAGAGTTGTCTGCTCTGTTGTCTTCTGGGCCTCCAAGCTGCTCCTAGCTGCTTCCTCACTAGCTAGCTGCTCTGACTCTTTGCTCACTCTGTCTCCATATGTGGCTGACCACTTGTCTCTCTTCACCTTCCCCTAAAGCTGCTTGCTCTGTCTCTCAGCTTCCTGCTGCCTGCTGCTCACTACTGTTTCTGGCCTGTGTTCAGAATCTCTTATCTCTGATTTCTTTGTTCTCTGCTTCCCTGGTCCTTCCCCCGGTCAACAGATTCAAGTTTTGCAGGGATGCAAGTATTCTTTAGATATGGCTAATATTGCAATATTGTCTTATGCTCTTCTACTTTACTAAAAAGCTATCTCTGGAGTTGGGTTACACTCCTCTTGTTACAAGCATGCTTGTTTAATGTTTTCTAATCTCTGTCCTGTGTCAGGCAGGCTACCTGACACTGACAGGGAAAGTAGAGCAAAACAAAGTGGCCCACGGAAAGGTACAATGTGCTTTAAAACAACCAAAAATTGTAGACTATTTCCAATAGAGATTACTCATCTCATGCCCCTTTTGCTTTTATTTAATGCTCTAAAACTTTTGCTAAAGTATAAACTGTATCTCATATTTGTAAGACTATTGTGCAAACTTTCTGTACCCTGTTATTTGCAAGTTTATTGGGTATGATTAAAAATCTAAAATCTGTAACAGAAAGTTAACTTAGAACTTGTAACAAAAGGGTTGATAGTTAAAAATATATACATAGGTTATCTTAAAGGGATATTTTGCTTAATGGGCTCATCTTGGAATAAATAGCAACCATGGACTTGCCACCATCTTGGCTGATGACCCCAGGAGGATGGAAGCAACCATGTGGCTGGCAGTCATCTTTCTTAGGTTAAAGAGAGTATATGTATACACCCTGTGATTTCACCACCATCTTGATCAAGGTGACCTCATGGTATAAACCAATTAAGGGAATACCCCTAAAACTTCTTAGTACTATTGAGCTCTCTGCTTATCATTGTATTTCCATTTTAAACTAAGGAGGTGACAACAGGTCTCCAAGATAGCTTGGATTAGGATGAATTTTTGTATGATAATTTTGTCCATAACAGATGATGACAAAACCATAAACAAGATTTATGAAAAATAAGACTTTAAATCAACATATGTTTGATGAATAAGGTACATTTGTTTAGAGTTTACAAATTCCTAAGACTATAAAAGTCTATTCAGGTTAACAGAAACTGACTTAGAGATGTATGTCTAGCCACACACTTCTTTGCTAATTGTGTTCAACACCAGGGTTCTAGGAAATTTTAGATAAGGAAAAACATATGTGTAGATGAAATTATAAACAGTAAATAAGAAACACAGAGCCAAATACAGAGGTAGTAAATAGCCAAAGAGATCAGAGAGCCATGACTACCTTATCTTAGCACCTCACCGATATCGCTTCCCCAGAGAGAGCTTGTTCCTGTCTAATTTGTGTTTTTATTGCCTTTCTGTACTGCTTTCTCATTGGCTCTAAGCCCAGCCACATGACTTCCTCTTCACTGCCTGTCTATACAGACCTCCAGGTCTCTATGGTTGGTACTGGGATTAAAGGCTCATGTCACCATGCTTGGCTGTGTCCTTGACCACACAGAGACTCTGCCTGCCGTGTGATTGGATTAAGGGCTTGTGATACCATCACCGGACTTCTGCTTATGGCTCCTATGACCTTACTATGTGACCTCTGATCTCCAGGCAAACTTTATTTATTAACATACAAATAAAATCACATTTCAGCACAATTAAAATATCATCACACATATGTTTGATAAATAAGGCATGCTTAATAAATAAGGTTTATAAATTCCTAAGTACTATTCAGGCTAGCAGAACTGAACTGAAGATGTATGCCTAGTCTTTTTCTATTGTTAACTTTGTTAAGTTTCAAGTATTTGGATAAACTGAGCCATACAAAAAGCTAAACAAAACAAAACTGTGATATTCTGTAATGGTGCAGTATAAAAAGATTAGGAAAGTAAAGTTCCCAGTGTCTCTGTGGACTATTCTTATGGTCTAAAGTTTTATTTTTGATATTAAAGGATTTTTAATTAAATCTTCAATTTTTTAAAAAATTTTTCATTCATTTTACATACCAACCACAGATCCCCTTTTCATCCCTCCTTCTGCTCCCCCCACACCCACCTTCCCTCCCAACCCACCCCTAATCCCCTCCTCCAAAAGGGTGAGTTCTCCCATGGTGGGACAGCTAAGTCTGGTACATTCAGCTGAGGAAGGACTAAAACCCTCCCCGATGCATCAACGGTGAGCAAGGTGTCCAACCGTAGGTAATGAGATGTAGAAAGCCAGTTCATGCACCTGGGACAGATCCTGATCATACTGTCAGTGGCCCCTCAAACAGACCCAGCTACACAACTGTCTCTTATATGCAAAGGGTCTAGTCTAGTCCCATGCAGTTTCCACAGCTGTTGGTCTAATGTTCATGAGTTCCTATAAGCTTGGTTCAGTTGTCTCTGTAGATTTCCCCATCATTATCTTGACCCTCCTTGTTCATATAATTCCTCTTCCCTATGGTGATATTTTATTTGTACTGAAATGTGATTTTATTTGTATGTTAATAAATAAAAGTGCCTGGGGGTCAGAGCTAATAACAAGCCATTTAGCAGAAGTCTGGCAGTGGTAGCACATGCCCTTAATCCCAATCACATGACAGGCAGATCTCTGTGTGTGTTCAAGGACACCACCAGCATGGAGACACACACCTTTAATCTCAATACCAACCACAGAGGTTGAATAGGCAGGCAGTGATGAGGAGGTCATGTGGTTGGGTTTACAACCAATGAGAAGGCAGAACAGAAAGTCAATAAAAAGACAGACACACAGGAAGTAGGTCTCTTTCTGAGGGAAAGGACGACAGTGACAACAAAGGGTAAGAAGGTGGTCTTGGGCCGGGCAGTAGCACACACCTTTAATCCCAGCACTCAGGAGGCAGAGCCAGGCAGATCTCTGTGAGTTTGAGGCCAGCCTGGGCGACCAAGTGAGTTCCAGGAAAGGCGCATAGCTACACAGAGAAACCCTGTCTCGGGAAAAAAAGAAAAAAAAAAAAAAGATGGTCTTGGTCTTAGCTCTTGGCTGCTGCTCTGACCTCTTGGGCTTTTAACTCTGCATTTGGCTCTGTGTTTCTTATTTAATAAAACCATTCAGAATTACATCTACACTTCCCTCTCTTCTATTGGACTCCTGGAGCTCAACCTGGTGTTTGGTTGTGGATCTCTGTATCTGCTTCCCTTAGTTACTGAATGACAGTGCTATGATGACAGCCAGGGTATTTACCAATCTGATTACCAGGGTAGACTAGTTCAGGCACCCTCTCCACTATTGCTGGTAGTGTAATCTGGGGTCATCTTTGTGGATTCCTGAGAATTTACCTAGCACCAGGTTTCTCCCTTACACCATATGAAAAAAAGAAAGCATCTTCAACAAATGATGCTGGCATAACTGGATGTCAGCATGTAGAAGAATGTAAATAGATCTATATCTATCACCATGCACAAAACTCAAATCCAAGTGGACAAAGACCTCAACATAAATCCAGCTACACTGAACCTGATAGAGGAGAGAGTAGGAAGCAGCCTGAAATGCACTGGCACAGAAGACCACTTTCTAAATATAACACAAGTAGCACAGACACTGAGAGCAACAATTAATCAATGGGACCTCCTGAAAACGAGAAGCTTCTGTAAGGCAAAGGACGCAGTAACTAAGACAAAATGACAGCCTACAGAATGGGAAAAGATCTTCACCAACACCACATCTGACAGAGGGCTGATCTCTAAAATATATAAAAAAAGAAAGAAACTAGTCAGCAAAATACCAACCAATTTAATTAAAAAATGGGCAACATATCTAAACAGAGAATTCTCATCAGAAGAATCCCAAGTGGCCAAAAGACATTTAAGGAATTGCTCAACATCCTTACTCATCAGGGAAATGTAAATCAAAATGACTCTGAGATACCATCTTACACCTGTCAGAATGGCTGAGATCAAAAACACTGAAGACAGCTTATGTTGGAGAGGATGTGGAACAAGGGGAACACTCCTCCACTGTTGGTGGGAGTGCAAATTTGTATAGCCACTTTGGAAATCAGTATGGCAGTTTCTTAGAAAACTGGGAATCAATCTACCTCAAGATCCAAAGATACTACTCTTGGGCATATATCCAAGAAATGCTCAATCATACCACAAGAACACTTGCTCAACTATATTCATATCAGCATTATTTATAATAGCCAGAACCTCAAAGCAACATAGATGTCCCTCAACTGAAGAATGGATAAAGAAAATGTGGTACATGTACACAATGGAGTATTACTCAGCTGTAAAAACAATGACATCATGAAATTTTCAGGCAAATGGATGGAACTAGAAAATATCATCCTGAGTGAGGTAACCCAGATTCAGAATGACAAACATGGTATGTACTCACTTATAAGTGGATACTAGATGTAAAGCAAAGGATAACCAGACTACAACCCATAGCTCCAGAGAAGCTAGGAAACAAAGAGGACCCTAAGAGGGATGTATAGATCATCTTGGGAAGGAGAAACAGAGGAGATCTCCATGAATAAACTGGAGGGGGATAATAGAGGGGAGTGGAGGGGGGATGAGAACATGAGGTAATGGAATGGTTGAACTAGGAGAGGGATGGAGTAGGAGAGCAATCAATTCAAATTTTTAAGGCTCAAACTTGGGAAGAATAAAGATGTGAATTCCTAATCTTATAAAAAGCTACTAACTTGTAAACTATTAAGGATAATTAAGACATGCAAGTCACTGGCCAGTCACTTTATAAATGATCAAATTATTTAATGTGTTCAGAACTGTGCTGGTAGTAATGCATTTACAGGGACAAGCTTATTTAGCTTTCTGTATATGTTTTCAAGGTTGAGCCTGAAGAAAGTAACTAAAATCAAGTAAAGTTTGCTTAAAATCAGGTGTATTTAATAGACAGCCCTTAAAACTCTTCAGAGATCTGCTGAATATGGCAGAAACAAAATATGTATGGTTCTAGGAAACATCTATTTTTTGATGTCCTGTTTAAACATTTAGTGGATTTCTGGTTAGAAAAAAAAAAGGAAAGGAACACAAAGCCCATGATTAACAGGCTCTATCAGTGAAATGAATGACAGAAAATCACCAACAATGCTTGAATTGTTGTCTCAGCATAAATTCTTAGGAATGTTATTTTGGGGACACAGACATAGCTTCATTTGATTATCTTTAGCAGTCTAAGAAGCTCCCTTAAGCTGTAGAAAAACTTGATTCAGGCCAAACTCAGTTTTTTTTTTAATTTGGAAAAAAAAGACACTTTAGTATAAGCATGAGCATTTTAAGGGGGAAAAAAGTTGTTCAAGAAAAACTCTAAGATATGTGGGAGATAAAGAAGCAAGGTCATAGCCGGGCGGTGGTGGCTCATGCCTTTAATCCCAGCACTCGGTAGGCAGAGGCAGGCGGATCTCTGTGAATTTGAGGCCAGCCTGGGCTACTGAGCGAGTTCCAGGAAAGGTGCAAAGCAACACAGAGAAACCCTGTCTAGAAAAACAAACAAACAAACAAACAAACAAACAAACAAGGTCAGAGGAAGATGAATCAGGAGCTATTTTATAATTTAGATTTGATATAAACTCTAAAAATCAGAATTAAAGAATAGCATGTAATTTAACTCATAGTAGTTTGTTTAGAACACATTATTATTATTGTATTAGAGTATGCAGTGAAACCACCAAACTAGGCCACTCCTGTGTGGAAAGAAGGTTTATTTTAGGAGTTCAAATGTGCCATGGCTCTTTCTCAAGGACCAGAGTATAGCCAAAGACATTTGAGAGAGTCAAAAGGATACCTCTTGGGAGGCAGAAAGAATGGAAAGGTGGGAAATACCTTTTCAGTTACAAAGGAGACAAGCTGGGAGGAAATCCTGTAAACTGGAACAACCTGAGAGTTTAGGAGTGATGGAGTGTGATGTTTGCAGGCCAGAGAGCCAGAGCTTTGATATGTGTTATAAGTATAAGGTAATAGGGAACTAACTAGGTGCCCCATTTGAGTTAGGGGGAGATAAGAAGTAGTAGATCTTCCTTACAGTAGAAACCTATTTCTTAGTTTTCTGAGGAATGATGAGTCCAAGTCTTTGTCTATCTGCCAGCAATGCTTTATCAGGCCAGAGTACAGCCAGAGCTGGTCCAGGCTGTCATTTAGGACATTGTCAGTGGCACTGCCATTTTATGAGTTTGAGGGTTGGGACCTAAAAAATTAAGAATTACCAATTTTTATCACATATTATAGATCATTTTACATTTAACTAAAGCAACCTACTTATTTGTGACTTTTAAAAATTGTGTTCTCTAGGGCAAAATAAACCAGTCTGGAGAGAGTGAATGTTCAGGTTATCTTCAGTTAGATTTCCCTACTTTTCTAAATACTTATGAATTAGTCAGTAATTATCACACATAAGGCCAGCTAGAGTGCCAGATGGTGGTTTATACTTCCCCTTTTTGGAAACTTCCTTTCCTCCAGGAAAATTGTCTATATGTGGTAGCTTGAATGTAATCGGCCCCCATAATCTCATAGGGAGTGACACTGTTAGGAGGTGTGTCTTTGTGGGAGTGGGTATGGCCTTGGAAGAAGTGTGTGACTGTGGGGGTGGGCTTTGAGGTCTCTTTTCCTTAAACTTTCCTCAGTATGACTGTCAATCGATTTGCTGTTGCCTGCAAGATGTAGCACTCTCAGCTATTCCTACAGCACCAAATCTTCCAGCATGCCACCCTGCTCCCCACCATGATGATAATGAACTGAACCTCTGAAAATGTAAACAAGCCCTCTCAAGTAAATGTTTTCCTCATGAGACTTGCTGTGGTCATACTGTCTCTTCACAGCAATCGTAACCCTAAGACAGAAGTTGGTACCAGGGATTGGGGTATTGCTGTGATAGGCCTGACCATGTGTTTGGAGAAATTTAAAGTTTGGTGCTTTGGGTTATGAAAGCAGTGGAATGCTTTAAGTACTACTTAATGGACCATATTAGTAGGAGAGTGGAAGAAAGAGGTACTAAGAATTATTTGAACTGTTGGGAGCTCACTGAAGAGGTTTCAGAGGAGAAGACTTTTAGTACGTGGCCTAGAGATTGTTTTTGTGATACTTTAGTGAAGAAAGTGGCTGCCTTTTTTTCTTATCTGAAGAGTCTGTCTAAGACTAAAGTGAAGAGTTTTGGATTAATTCCATTGACACAGAGATAGACAAAGAATAGCTGGTGGGGAAGAGGGTCAGGGGTGGCAGATTGTAAAGCTAAGATCAGGTGAAATAGTCTCTGGACCTGTGTCATACCAGTCTCTCCACAGTCCTGAGATTCTAATCAGTCAATCAGGCTTTGCAGACACAGATTCTTTCTAAGAAGACTTCTTTAATTACAATAATTTAATCTTTGCTCAGTTTGTGTTAGAAGCATAGCTATAGAGAACAGCTATGGTTGTTATGAGTTCTTTCTGTAATAGTCTTGTCCCTGGCTATCTGCATATATGGAAACCACTATATTTGTCATTTTCATAGCTGAATATTGAACCAAAAATTTAAGAAAATCAGAAAAAATATTGTACCTATAGGTACATTATTTAATGGGGGCCATTTTATTCAGCCACCACACATGGGAATATATCTGTGGCCAGAACAAGCTGGCCATTCAGACTATCCAGCATCAGGTATATATGGATGCAGTGAGAGATCCTGCCTCAATAAATAAACATAGAAAGCAATCAAGGAAGACACCTGAGATCAACCTCTAGCCTCCACATTCATGTGTACACATAATTCTACACACAAGTAAACACACATACAGACATGTAGGCATGTTACACACATGCATATTCAAATAAATTTACCCAGACTACAAATGAACTGAACTGTTTAGTCATCACTGTTACAGGATGCAAGTCAGTTTACAAAAGCCAACTGTAGTCCACAGCACTGACAGTGGCATTCAAAACTATGCAACACTCAGAGGTCAACTTAGCAAAATATATAGAGAGAACGTGGGTAATGAATTTAAAAATATGTTTATGCATCAGAATATTAAAGGTCTTTGGGATACCAGTTCTTCCCAAATTGTTCCATAAATTTAGTCTAATATCCATGAAAACTCTAGGAGCCTAATTTAAAAAATACATTTTATTTCTTTAAAACTAAAACTTTGCTCCTTTGAAAGTATTTTTAAAGGCACAAAAATAATCTAGAGATTGGAGGGAAAAAATAGAAAAATAACACATATATATATATATATATATATATATATATGTTTATATTTATATTTATATAATTGTGCATGTATTATAACAGTATGATACATATAGTATACTATAACTTACATTATATAACCCTAACATGTACATATACATAAAACCATAAAATGCCCATTGTTTATGTGCAGTTTTATGTGAATTATACCCTAATGATGTTAGCCATTTTAATTTTTTAAAATATTTTTATTTTGTAATTGACTTAATTTTACATATCAGCCATGGATTCCCCTGTCCTCCCTCCGCCCACTCCCCCAGCCCTCACCACCAATCCACCCCCCATTCCCACCTCCTCCAAGGCAAGGTCTCCCCTGGGGAGTCAGCCCAGCCTGGTACATTCAGCTGAGGCAGGTCCAGTCCCCTCCTCCCTATACCAAGGCTGAGCAAAGTGTCTCAGCATAGGCCCCAGGCTCCAAACAGCCAGCTCATGCACCAAGAACAGGTCCTGGTCCCACTGCCTGGGGGCCTCCTAAACAGTTCAAGATAATCAACTGTCTCACTTATCCAGAGGACCTGTTCAAGTTCCATGGGGGCTCCTCAGCTATTGGTTCACAGTTTATGTGTTTCCACTACTTTGGCTATTTGTCCCTGTGCTTTTTCCAATCATGGTCTCAATATCTCTTGCTCATATAATCCCTCCTCTCTGCCACCGATTGGACTCCTAGAGCTTCACCTGGGGCTTGGATCTCTGCATCTGCTTCCATTGCTCATTGGATGAGAGTTCAAATCCCCATACTAAGAACTACAATAGCCGGGCGGTGGTGGTGCACGCCTTTAATCCCAGCACTCGGGAGGCAGAGCCAGGTGGGTCTCTGTGAGTTCAAGGCCAGCCTGGGCTATCAAGTGAGTTCCAGGAAAGGCGCAAAGCTACACAGAGAAACCCTGTCTCGAAAAACCAAAAAAAAAAGAAAAAAAAAAAAAGAACTACAATATAATCATATTTTTTAAAGCAAGGTATTGATAGAAAGGTAGATTGACTCCATTTAAAATAATTTCACTATGCCACTAAGCTCATTAAAGCAAATTATGTGATTTATTTCTTTTGCTTTATTTTAATTACTAACATCATTTTGCACTCAATTTAGCAATAGACATTTATATTCAAGATTTGTTGCCACATTTCCTGGAATTATTTTAGAAGTGACCCTAATTTCTTAGTGTGTGCCCCATGACAAACCAAATTTTATACAGGGATTTCCTCTTTTACTTAGCTTGCAATTTCATCCATAGGAGAGCTATGTCAGATCCATCTAAATTACTAAGAATCCCAAAATTTCAAGACAGTAAACACATATTAATAAAGTCAGTAGGGAATATGTTCCTGAGTAAAATAGACAAATGAACAAATGAACTATTTGGAACAGATTTTTGACTGTATTGTTCAAAGTGGAAAGGTATAAGATTTACTGGCTAAGTTCCTGACATAATTTCATATTTTGAAAAAAGTGTATTCTTACTCAAATAATTAATATCTATATTTTATGTTTTATGATTTGGTGACCAGAAGAGTTGTAAAAGACCACAAAGTGTCCTTTATGAAGGATCAGACATTCTTATCAAAGACTACACAGTGGAGGGCTTCTCTCATTGCTCCCTCTCATATCCAGTCAGCCTCCTTACTGCCCCTCTGACATCTTTGTTTCTTAGGGTATAGATGAGAGGATTCAGACTAGGGGTGACAACAGTGTAGAAGAGGGCAATGAACTTGGCTTGATCTTGAGAATTTTCTGTTGGAGGCTGAAGGTAAATGCACATGATTGGAATGAAAAAGAGAGACACAACAGTAAGATGGGCTCCACAGGTCCCAAAAACTTTCTGAAGTCGAGTGGTTGACTGCATTCTTAGGACAGTGCATGCGATGGCACCATAGGAGCTCAAAATGAGAATAAGTGGTATAACAACAAAAATGGCACTCATGACCATGAGGGTCAGCTCATTTGCACGGATATCAACACAGGATAACCGCAACAGTGCTGGGACTTCACAGAAGAAGTGGTCCACTTGGCGATGTCCACACAGGGGTACCCAGAAGGTAAAGGAGGAATGAAGTGCTGAGGTGGTAAAGCCACTTACCCAGGATGCTGCAGCCAGCAGGTAGCAGAAACGAGGACTCATGAGGACAGAATAATGCAAGGGTTTGCACACAGCTGCATAGCGGTCATAGGACATCACTACCAACAGAACACACTCTGTGGTACCCAGTGCAAGGACAAAATAGAGTTGTAGCATACACCCAGCATAAGATATCGTCTTCTCTGGACCCCAGAGGTTGAACAGCAGCTGAGGGACAGAGCTAGTGGTGTAGCAGAGATCCAGAGCAGAGAGATTTGAAAGGAAGAAGTACATAGGGGTATGCAGGTGGGAATCTAGGTATGACAGGATGATGATGAAGAGATTGCCTGTCAGTGTCATCAAGTAGAATATCAAGATCACCACAAAGAGAGCAACTTCCAGATGAGGCCATTTAGAAAAACCCAGAAGACTAAAGTACCCTTCCCAACTTGCATTGAAATTGTTCACCATTGCTCATTTTCTTTTTTGTTTTATCTTCAGTTCTAGGAAAATTTGAGTATGAAGAGAAAGAGTTACAGTAAATGATTGATAAAACAAATTATTATCAAATATATATATGTATGTATTCATATTCTCATGACTATGTCTCATATATTCATATATGTATTGACTTTTCAAGTACATGAAATATATAATATTAATATTATTAATTAGCAATTAAACTATCAATGAGTAAATATATTATATTCATATACACAGTGTAAATATATATGAAAAGTACATTCCAAAGTACTAGAAGCAAAACTATTAATAAATTAAATGACATTATGGACATGAAAGTATATAAAACTAGCTAGTAAGTTTTCAATGGACAATACAATTACATAGTCTGTATCAACCTTTTACAAACCAGTTATTAATTACAAATTGAAAATTAGGAAATTTTATGATACAGAGGTCTGTTTGATTCCTCCATAGTCATATGATTCAAGAGAACGTCACCAGCATTTTGAGAAACCAATACTATATGGCTGGAATTGAAATATTTTGAACAGGACATCATGTCACTAAAATGACAACATTCCTTCCCAGAACATGCAATTGAATTTTAACAATGAAAACATAAGAAACAAGCAATCATGGATAATGTGATAATGATCAAGGTGATGCATGATAGATGATAGACAGATAAATGATAGATAATAAATAATGATAAAAGATAGATGCTTGATAGTTGTTGAGTGGACAGATGGACACATGATAGATAATAGAAAGTTAATAGAGAAAGCAAAGCTTTTTATTAAAATGTTTGTGCTAAGGTACATTACAGATAAAAGTAAATGATTATTTTCAGTATTTTTATAACTATTCTGTAAGTTTGGAGTTGTTTTTCAATAAAAGGCTACTAAAAAGGAGTACAAAATAATTTTATATTATTTCTGGATGTTTATATTTTTACAGAAAAATAACTTTAGCAAGTATAAATGTCTCATTCATCTTAGTGTAACAACTGAGTAAATGATAATTGAATAAATGCCTAACTTGGAGATGAAAGGTAATTTACACAAGACAAGTCATTGTTAACTAAATGACTTCAAATTTGTTTCCAATATACCCAAGTTATTTCCATTTATGTGATGATGGAAAATATAACAATTGCTTTCTCAGTAACTGTACAGATAAAAATTATGGAAGGAACATATCACTTTTAGCAGTAAATTCTAATTATTTATGTAAGGTAAAATGTAGTAACCCTAGGTAAATGTAGTACAGAAATAAGCTTATTTAATGATCTGTTTATTTGCACTAAAATTTCTTTACAGCCAAGAAATAAAGTTTAAACAGAAATATGAATAAAGAGGCCCTTAAATACATCAATTCATGAATATTAATGAAATGACAAAACTGGAACACTGTAGAAAAGTGTGCTCAAATGTTTCCTAGAGACCACAGAAAAATTATGAACATTAAATTTGGACCTGATAATAAAATGTGGGTTAATATCATAATTCTTAAGAGTATCCATAATGTAAACAGTAACTTCCTACAACTTAGTAACTATTCAGGACAATCACACAATACACCATAAGAGGAATTTTCTTAAAAGTCATAGATACACTCCAAATAATACTAGTAATATACTGAGCCAAGGAGATCTCTTTAGGGAAAGCTCACTGGCATTTGAATGCTGTTGAAAATTTTCTAAGAGGTCTTTGCAATTTTTTTTAGAATAGGGCATTATTCATCATGAGAAACTGCGGTTACTTGCTCTTAGGCAAATTTAATCTTTTTCCTTATGCAATTGCCTCTGCGACTTTGTAAACTAACTAGTCAAGTAGGAGTTATGAGGTCTCTATATTTCATGGACCATCTTTAGCATTTTCATCAATAGATCCTCCATAGAAGCTATGTGATAAGGGACAAAATTTATTAGACATAAAAAGAAAATATAAGAACTGTGGTTTTATTTTCTTATTATTGGAGTATGGAGAATAGAGATTTTATCAAAAAATTGATTTTATTACCTGAGGATAAATAATTTTCTCTTGTTGGAAGTTAGAATTATAGAAGAAACATGGATGGCTATTCCTCACCCTCAGTACTGGCCAGCATCTTCTCATCCTAAGTCTATGACTCTCATCTCTAATATTAATTAGTTAGCATTCAAGCAGTGCTTAAGCCTCACTCACTTACACCCTGAGTCTGCCCACATTCTACATGTTATCTTTCCTCCATCCCTCACCTGTATGGAAGACTGGCTGGCTGGTTTTGGTCTCTTTGAAGGCACCAGCATAACCAGTCCTGCCTCTGATTTTACTACATCATGCTAAGAGAGAAGAGCCTCTGTGATTATCATTTAATAGCTCCATGGCTCATAAAATATTTATTTGTAGCCAAAGGAGAAGATCAGAGCATTCAATGTATCAAGGAATTGTCCTTATCTAAGATCAAAAGAGGTTTGTGGAAATAATGAAGAATCTGATTTGATTTCTTTGACTGGGCTAGTAGGAGCATAAATCCCAAGGAGTCAACTGATGCTCCATAAGGAATTGTATTGGTTAGTCCTATTCCCAGGAATAGATTTCCCATGACAAAACATCACTGTGACAAGGAATCTCTAGATGAATTGCTGAGAAAATAGACTCTAAGAGGTGTTTATAGAGAAAAGGATGGGTTGTCCCAAGTTATTTGAATTATTTTTCCTCAATTAGAATTTGAAAGATAATTAGTAAAATAATCTTATTTCAGAGTGGGAGAAGACATTCAATATTTTATTAAAAACAAAGTTCTTTTTGCTTCATTCAAATTGAGTTCTTATTTGAGTCTACCTAATGTGTTTAAAATCCAATCTGTAAATCAACAGGTTTACTACATGTTACCTGTTGTTATTATTATTATTATAGCATATTTTAGTTACAACATACATTTTATAAATCAATTCTGCCTTTTCTTTTTGTGCTTAAAATATTAACTAAAATGTGTGTTACATCTATTTCCATCCTTTTTAGTGCACTAATATCATAGATAAACTTTTATCACCCTCAGCTATCACTGTATGTGCCAATACCTCACATACACACATAAAAACCACCACCAAGAGCAGCTAGTCATCATTTCCCCTCACCATAATGTATGCACAATTTAACAATAAATATTTATTGTTTTATTATTTTTATTAAAGATTAAATATTAATAAATATTTTATTGAAAAAGAAATACCATTATATGGATACTTAATAATTTTAAATGTCTCTGCTTTACTATGGAGGAATTTAAAAGTGATACTAACTCTGTGACTATCAGAAGAATCCATCCAGTTATCAGAATCTAGGAAAAGTCTGATACCCTGGACCAGAGTGAATTGTACTTGTATCCACATCTTATAACAGACATACTGCTCACCAAACTTGATAAACAAATTTTAGCTTAGATCAATCTATAGGGCACCAGAACATGTTGTAGAGTTTTTAATATCACTTTTTTTGAGAGACATGAACATATAACATGTTTAGTTTCAAGAAGATATTTTTAAAGCAACCTTTTATTATTTTCTCTCCAAGACACTTAAGAGGTAAGATACTCTGAAATATGTGACAAACTGTGAGACTATGGTAGATGGATTACTGGGAATTGTGTTCTAGAAAGTGGTATTTAGTTCTTGCTTAATATATTATTTTTTATCCATTTTCATTTGCATTGACTTTCAGAAAACTCTACATTCCACAAGTGAGAACTCATAGCATTATATGATACAGTGGTACCATTGAGGATACCAACACTGACATGGTTGTAGGACTGTTTATTCTTATTTTTGTCAAGATAAATGCTAGTCATGATGTTGAAAATAATAGACTGGATTAAGTAGATCTATTAAAATAATCCCCAAAGTAAAAGAAATGAAAATATCCAATGCCTTCTATGACATTGTGTCTTGAAACACAAACTTATACTATGTCCACATATGGATTTGGTACCATAAGGTCCAATTTACTAGTATTATTTATTTAATTGATCATTTAAGTGTTTTTGGTTTTCTTACCAAATATATAAAAGTTGTAATACCAATGGTCTGCAGAGAAACACCTTTTGGATTATGTATGATTCATTAAACGGAAAAAAAAATTGGATCTATTCTGATTACAAAAGGAAAATATGGGAAGCAGAAAACTTTCTTACTTTTGGAAGTGTTGTGGTTTTTTTTTTTAAGCTTCCCCTCCCACTCTTTCCAGATCCCCACCTCCCCTAAGTCCATCCCCCTCCCTGTGTTACATTTTTAAGAAACCTTTTTTAGTGTCGTTTTGCATTTCCCTGATGACTAAGGTGGGAATGCAAACTTGTACAGCCACTTTGGAAATCAATATGGTGCTTTCTTAGAAAATTGGGAATCAACCTCCCTCGAGACCCAGCTATACCACTCTTGGGCATATACCCAAGGAATGCTCAATCATACCACAAGGACACATGCTCAGCTATGTTCATAGCAGCATTATTTGTAATAGCCAGAACCTGGAAACAACCTAGATGCCCTTCAACTGAAGAATGGATAAATAAAATGTGGTACATATACACAATGGAGTACTACTCAGCAGAGAAAAACAATGGCATCATGCGGTTTGCAGGCAAATGGATGGAAGTAAAAAAAAAAAATCATTCTGAGTGAGGTAACCCAGACTCAGAAAGACAAACATAGTATGTACTCACTCATAAGTGGTTACTAGATGCAAAGCAAAGGATAACCAGACTGCAACTCACAACTCCAGGGAGGCTACCTAATAAAGAGGACCCTAAGAAAGACACAGCGATTGCCCAATGACAGAGAAATGGATGAGATCTACATGAGCAAACTGGGGATGGGGGAGGGGTAATGGAAGGCAAGGGTCAGGGGAAAGAGAGCTTAGGGGAGCGGGAGGTCCCAGCTAGATCAGGAACAGAGTGAGAGAACAAGGAAAGAGACACCATGATAAATGAAGACCCCCATGGGAATAGAAAGAAGCAGAGTTGTAGCATGAGTCTTAAAAGTTCTTATTAATAAAATCAAACCCGGAGCCAGTTATTGGGGTGAAATGCTGGATGGTCAGAGAGACAGAACAAGCCACAGCTAACCTCACCTGGCCAACTTCTCAGCTTGTTTCCTCAGACTGGAAGCTTCTGTGTCCTCATCCGAATGGCTCTCAGCTGCTAGAAGCCTGAAAGCTTAACTAGCCAAATGCCTTGAGTTTCTGGTCCTCACGCCTTATATACCTTTCTGCTTTCTACTACCACTCCCTGGGATTAAAGGCTGGCTTTCTGGGATTAAAGGTGTGTGTCACCATGCTTGGTTGTTTCCAATGTGGCCTTGAACTCACAGAGATCCAGAGGGATTTCTATCTCTGGAATGCTAGGATTAAAGGCATGAGTGCCACCATTTTCTAGCCTCTGTATCTAGTGGCTGTCTGTTCTCTGACCCCAGATAAATTTATTAGGGTGCACAATATTTTGGGGAACACAATACCACCACACAGAGTGCTAGAGAGGTCCCCAGAAATCTACAAAGATGACTCCACTATAGACTACTGGCAATGGTCGAGAGGGTGCCTGAGCTGACCTGCTCTGGTGATTGGATGGCCGAACACCCCAACTGTCATGATAGAACCCTCATCCAGTAACTGATGGAAGCAGATGCAGAGATCCATGGCCAAACCCAAGGTGGAGCTCCAGAAGCCCAATCGGTGAGAAAGAGGAAGGATTGTATGAGTGAGAGATATTGAGACCATGATTGGAAAAAGCACAGGAACAAATAGCCAAAGTAGTGGAAACACATAAACTGTGAACCAATAGCTGAGGAGCCCCCATGGAACTTGACCAGGTCCTCTGGAATCAACTGTCGTTGATTGGCTTGAACTATTTAGGAGGCCCCCAGGCAGTGGGACCAGGACCTGTCCTTGGTGCATGAGCTGGCTGTTTGGAGCCTGGGGCCTATGCTGAGACACTTTGCTCAGCCTTGGTATAGGGAGGAGGGCACTGGACCTGCCTCAGCTGAATGAACCAGGCTGGGCTGACTCCCCAGGGGAGACCTTGCCTTGGAGGAGATGGAAATGAGGGTGGATTTGGAATGAGGGCTGGGTGGTGGGAGGAGGGAGGATGGGAGAATCCATGGCTGATATGTGAAATTAAATTAATTATAAAATAAAAATATTTATTTAAAAGGAAACCTTTTTATGTCTGGCAAAGGAAAGGAAGACACAAAATGCTAGAAACTGTTCACAGTCAAAATTAACAAATTAACAAAATTAACACCTCAGCCCAAAATTGTGCAGCTCATATATTATTTAGTGCCTCCTTTGATGAAACTTCCAGTTACCTGCTTATTTCTGCTGTGGTCATTCCATTTTGAAGTTATTAGTCATTCCCTTTCCTTTATGTCTACTGATTTTTCCAAGAGATAAAGCAAGACTATAGACAATGTGATGAGAAGTATGACACAGCTTTAGAATGCTGTATTCTGGAAAGATTCTATGAATTCTTGTCTAGAGCTAACTCTCTTCATAAACTTTCTCATATGTTACTTATTTCACTCACCTGGGAAGCATAGATACTTTCTGTTGCTTGAATCTCAGGTAGTCTTCATTAAAAAAATGCAGAGCCAGATATTGGGGTGAAAGCTGAAAGATCAGAAAAGCAGAGCAAGTCACAGCTGCCTCACTTTGCCAACTCCTCTGCCAATCCTGTTTCCACAAATCCTCAGACTGAAAGCCTCTAAGTCCTCACCCAAAAGGCCTCAGCCAAAAAGAGCCTTTAGTTCCTGTCTCCTCATGCCTTATATACTTTTCTCCGCCATGCCATATTATTTCTTGGGATTAAAAGTGTGTGTGCTTCCCAAGCAAAGGCATGAAATCTCAAGTGCTAGGATTAAAGGTGTGTGCCACCACTGCCTGGCTCTGTTTTCTCTCCTAGACTGAGTCAATCTCATGTAGTCCAGGGTGGCCTTGAACTCACAGAGATCCAAACAGATCTCTGCCTCCCCAGTGCTAGGATTAAAGGTATGTGCCACCACTGTCTGGCCTCTATGTTTAATCTAGTAGCTTATTCTGTCCTCTGATCCTCAGGCAAGCTTTAGTAGGGTACACAATATATCACCAAAACTTTCTTGCTTTCAGCTTAGCTTTCTGGCTCCTCACACTGTTAGATCCCAAAGGTTAGATCCCAAAGGTTAGATCCCAGTGGCTGCTGGAAGGTGGGGAGGGGGAGTGTGCGGATAAAGGGGAAGAGGGGTCGGGGCCCCAGCGTTGCTGGGGTGGGCGAAGCAAGGCTTCACCCAGGCAGGTGGGTCTCTGGCTAAACTCTAAAAGTCCCATCCCCCCCCTCGCCAGCCGACCCCAAAGGCCAGCCATTCCAAGGAACAGAAGATGATCCATTTCTTTTTTTCTTGACATCCAGAGAGGCGTTGTGAGCCCAGGCAAGGACATCCCTCCAGTTATCTAAAGTCAAACTTAAGTGGGGGGGGTAGTTAGTTGTTGCCCCATTTGGAGAGACAGAGAGGTAGAAGCAAAAGACAGACTCCAAAAAACACAGAGAGAACACGGACAGACACAATCCGCGCGCGGTAGTCGATTCAGCCACAAACCGAAAGTACAGATTCAGATGGGAGTGGCCGTGAACAGCCTGCAGCCTCGCTCCCCCCCCCCCCCAGGGAAGGAGAGACACTATGTCTGACTCTTTCCTCCAGACCACTCCAAAGGAAAACCTCCAGAGGGGGGATCCGGGGACATCTGAGCATGTATGCTCCCCACTCAGGTCCCAGATACCGGTCCTGCGCACCTCATACAGGCACAGAATATAGATGCCAAATCGACCAGACAAAGGACAAGAACACAATAATATAAAACATAGATCGAGCTCGTTTTTGCCTCCAACTGGCAGAGTGGGGGTCTGGGGGCACCCCAAAATCTCAGTGGAACCTCCACTGTTAGACCCCAAATGTAGCATGAGTCTTAAAAAGTTCTTATTAATAAAATCAAACCCGAGGCCAGTTATTGGGGTTAACACTGGAAGGTCAGAGAGACAGAATAAGCCACAGCTATCTCACCTTGCTGAATCCTCAGCTGGTCTTGTTTCCTCAGACTGGATGCCCCGAGCACTCATCCAGAATGGGTCTCAGCTGAACTGCTGCTAGAAGCCTGAAAGCTTAACCAGCCACATGCTTCTCCAGGCCAAAGGCTTTTCCAGGCCAAAGGCCTGCTCAGGCCAAATGCTGCTAGTTTCTGGTCCTCACGCCTTATATATGTTTCTGCTTTCTACCACCACTCCCTGGGATTAAAGGTGTGGCTTTCTGGGATTAAAGGTGTGTATCACCGTGCCTGGCCGTTTCCAATGTGGCCTTGAACTCACAGAGATCCAGAGGGATTTCTGTCTCTGGAATGCTAGGATTAAAGGCGTATGCTACCACTGCCTAACCTCTATGTTTAATATTGTGGCTGTCCTGTTCTCTGACCCCAGATAAGTTTATTAGCATACACAATATTTTGGGGAACACAATACCACCACACCCAAAGGTTAGGGTCTCGAGTGGGTGCCCCAAGAACCCAGACTCCAGTCCAGTTGATGCAACAGCAAGAGGTTTATTGAAAAAGCGGCTGTACAGTCAGGCAAACTCAGCTCCAAAGAGCAAGAGTTGCATCGCACTACAGTCACATAGGCACTTTTAAAGGAAAAACCCACAAAAGCCACAAGATTACAATTCCCATACAATCTCATTTCAATTGATTTATGTCTAGAGGCTAATTTCATAAGATTATGGTCTGGTCATAGAGTGATCACAGAGGGGGTACAGTTACGTCAGTGTCCTGAAACCTCAAGGGGGGTATCAGGGCAGGAGTAGAGTTTACACAAAGGTCACAGTGGTCCTTCCTGGAATACTTGCAATTATCCCAGTCACAGTTGAGCACATCTCTTAACAGAAATCTCTTTACAGTGTTACATTGTTGCAGGTGTGGTTGAATAATGATTGAGTCAGCTTGCCCTGGGAACTAGATTTTCTTTTTAGTTCCTTATTCTCCTGGGGCTTGGCGGGTATAATCCTGAAGGGTTAGGGTCTTTCACACACAAGTATGTTGTTCAGTGACTTTTGTCAGCATTGCTAGATTGTGCTTTCCCAGGAGCCCCATTCTTTTCATATTGCATCATTATCTAGTACTCAGATGAGACCTTCAGATAGCTCAATCTGGCTTTCCATCAGCACTTTTCACCACTGAGAAAGCTGCAACATTTCCTGCCTGCCATCATCTATGGTCATAGTACTGCCACCTATGAAACACTATACTTTCTGGTGGTATCTTGCAAGAATCTTCACTAGGGTGTTTTAGTTGTGGTTGCTATCTGCTGTGTAGATAATACCTATGTTCTTTAAAGTTTTATCACCACAGCATTTATTATCACCTTGCCAGTCTTTCTCACCCTCATCTACCTTAGGTGCATTGCATATAGTGACTTCATCTTTCATAAAACCACCCACTGAAGGAAAGTCTTTATTTGTATTTCCTTACATTAGTTTTGTGTGTATGCCACTACAACACAAATAATAGTGATGAATAGGGAGAAAAATAGATACAGTTGTCAGACATAGATGTATCTCTAGGAAATAAAATTTTCCTACCCTAAACAGAGTACATTCTTTCTTCTCTATGTAATACTCATTCTAGTGTTAACAATCTCAACAAAACACAGATAAACCAAGGTTGTAAAGAAGTCTATGAAATTGATTCTCAAAAAAAGGTGAGTTTCTATATTGATCCAAATGCTATTTATGTTGGCAAACTTACAGTGGCAAATAGGTTCTAGAATGGACAAATGAAAGTAATCTTTGACACTACTTGTTAAAATAAAGTGAAGATTCCCTGAGTGGCTGTCTCCTATGTTCATGTCCTGTGAATCTATGTCACCTGAGGACCAAAATGGATTCCAGCTCAGGAGACTGAAAATCTACGTTTGGAAACATGTGCCTGAATTGAGAACACTGGATTTTTCTGACATTAACTCTGCTCCAGACCACACCATTTAAGTTTGTGTGAATTATATAGAAAACTGTGGAGGGGCTAAATGTATATGATTAAAATAATGAGATATTTCTACATTTGTGTGAAGTTTTCACCTCAGCTGGTATCGTATTCATTGTGCATCTGTTTCACTTCATTCTTTTATGATAGCACACACTGTGCCACTCTGTGTAGTCAGAGAATTAAAACATATTTTAATATCAGACAAGAAACATAAATGCAAAAATTTAAATATGTTAGATATAGCTACATTTGCGCTTGGAGAGGAACATATAGCTTTAAATGCTTAGGCTAATGAATATGCCAATGCAAAATCTTGTTTGCAGGAAAATTAATGGAACTGGATTCCATTATGTTAAATGAAATAAATTACCTTAGATAAGTGTTGTGTATTTCCTTTCATATATGGAGTAATAATGAAAACAACAAGAAAGCAGAAGCCAGGCGGTGGTGGCACACGCCTTTAATCCCAGCACTCGGGAGGCAGAGGCAGGTGGATCTCTGTGAGTTCGAGGCCAGCCTGGTCTACAGAGTGAGTTCCAGCAAAGGTGCAAAGCTACACAGAGAAACCCTGTCTCAAAAAACCAAAAAAAACAAACAACAACAACAAAAAAAAACAAAGAAAGACTATTAGGAAGTATGAAAAGAGTACCAGGATTGGCTACCTTACATACATGGTTTAAGTTATTAAAATTAAATTAATTTATATATTGTGTGTGCATGTGTGCATAAGGTTAGCACCTATAAGTGTGCACTGTAGCACACAGATTGAAGTTTAAAGACCACCTATAGAAGACAGTTCTCCCCCTTCCATCATGTGGGCCAGGAATCAGTCTCAGCTAATTATAAGTGGAGGAAAGTACCTTTAGCAGCTGAGTCATTTGTATGGCTCAGTGTTTTAAAATGTCATAATGAAATTTACAACATGCAAATACATACACTTAGATTAAAAAAAATGAAGAAATTCCTAACAAACATGTTTTTATTTTCTACCTTGAAATACCAAAAATACATATTAATTAGCTCAAAAGACAGCAACAGAAATAATATTAAGTATAAAGGTAGAAACTATGAAAAACAGAACAAAATATTTAAAATAATATATAAAACCAAAACTTTATCCTTTAGTTATTGCAAAACCAACAAAATTTTAATAGATTAAAATGTGATGGGGATACAAATTACTAAATCTCATTAAATTAATAAAAGGTGTTTACTAAATATCTTACAAATGTTGAAAAGATAGGATGAATAAAGACCTTGACAATTTAAGTGAAATCAACAAGTTCTGTGGAAAATGTTAATAACAAAAGGCATAAAAGTGGAAACGTACACATTAAATATGAGTGAAAATAGTTTTAATTTAAAATGATCCCACAAAGGGGTTTATAGGTCTATTTGTATACACTAATAAATTACTTTCAACATTTGAGAAAGTAATGTCAATTTTAAAGAAATTGAAATTTTCTTTATTTCAGAGAAATTTCAGAAATTTGAAAGTAGAGGAGGGGAAACATCAGATAAAACATGGGCTCAATGTACAAACCTTCCAGTGACCACAGGAAAAATAAAACACCCCCTAACAATCATCTATAACTTTAGACTCAGAAATTTTCTACACAGGATTAGCAATAATACACAGAAAAAATTAAAGGCATTGTATTTTGATGAAGTTGAGAATTTTCCTCTTGGAAATACTGTGTTTGGCAATGTACACAAGTCATGGAATGAAATTCATCATATTAATAGAATAATAGAGAAAGCTACAAGGTCATCTCAAGAGAGATGTAAAATTATTTGGTTTACATTTCATATCTTTTCATAATAAACACTTAGCAAACCAGGAATAGAAATAGCATTCTAAACCATGAAAAGGAATTTAATAATAATAATAATAATAATAATGTAATAAAATAATGATGCAAATTATAATTATTAGCAGATACTGAATACTTTCACTGAATTCTTAGAACAGGATCCAGATTTCCAGTTTGAGTCCTTTCACTAAAACTTATACTGAATATTTTAGCCTGTGCCATGAGACATGAAAGGGAAAACATAGTAAGAGTTGGGGAGAGTTAAATAGGAATGTATACTAATGATGACATATTTAGAAAACCCTAAAAGACATCATAACTCTGCCAAACTGAACCGTACAATCAGCAAACTTAACAAATACAAGATCACATGCCCAAAGCAGAACTGACAGCAGTATTCAAAACCATGAAACACTCAAAGGTCAGCTTAACAAAATACATACAGAGAACACATGAAATGCCCCCAAGAGAAAATATGATTCGAATGAATAAGTAGAAAGTATGTTTATGAATCTGAATAATCAAGTTCTTTGGGTTCCCAGTTTTTCCCAAATTGTTCCATAAATTAATCCAATCTCCATGAAAACTCCAGGAGCCTAATGTGAAAAACAAAACAAAGCAAACCCAGGTTGTAGTTCTCCGAAGCTGAAAATTTGTTTTATTGATAGACAGTATTTCTCAAAGAACAAAAGTCCTACAGGCTTAAAGGTAAAATTTCTTAAGAAAAAAATAGCTACTTCACCCAGGACAGACAGACAGACAGACAGACAGACAGACAGACACACACACACACACACACACACACACACACGTGCAAACACACGCATGTATATATGTATGCATGCACGTGTATATATAGTAAAATGTAATATTTTACTTAAATTATATGTGACACCAATATGTACATATATAAATCATTAAATGTACTTTGATTTTATATATATATTTATATGTAAATTATACCTTAATAAAGCCAGGAATTATTTTTTTAATTTAAAAACTGATACTACACAACAATTTCTATAATATAAAGAGATTTTTACATCACTGCCCCAGTTGCTAGCCAGCAGGGAAGACTCCTGTGGGCAGACCCCCCCACCGAAACCCCCCACAGGAACCTGTAATCTACAAGAACCACACCTTACTCCAAACCTACCCATCCCCCTGTAACCCCAGCAGCTTCTTGAGACACAGAATCTCCCAGCTCTCATCAGACCAAGAGCTCTGATAGAAGCAAGAGTGGCTCCCTGAGAAACAGAACCTGCCAGCTCCCAATTAGACCAACAGTTAAGACTGGACCCAGAGTGGCCTCCTGAGACACAGACACAGCAAGCACAGACTGGAGCCCAAGAGTAGCTCATTCAGACACAAGCACTTTTTGCACCTATTGGAGGAAGAGATGAGTAAACACCAATGCAAAAATACATACAACAACATAAAGAGCAATATAGCATCACCAGAACCAAGCAGTTCTATGTGGTGATATTTTATTTGTGCTGAAATGTGGTGATATTTTATTTGTGCTTTAATAATCTGAGTAAATGAACAGGAACTACAGATGCAAGCATAACCAACAGAATACAAGAGATGGAAGATAGACTCTCTTGTGTAGAGGATACAATAGAAAAAATAGATCCATCAGTCAAAGAAAACACCAAAGCCAAAAATGTCATAACACAAAACATCCAGAAAATCTGGGACACCATGAAAAGGCCAAACCTAAGAATAATAGAGATAGAAGAAAGAGAAGAATACCAACTCAAAGCCACAGAAAATGTATTCAACAAAATATTGAAAGAAAACTTTTCCAACTTAAATAAGGAAATATTCATGAAGATACAAGAAGCTTATAGAATACCAAATAGACTAGACCCCCCAAAATAGTCCCCTCACCACATAATAATTAAACATACAGAATAAAGAAAGAATATTACTAGCAGCAAAGGAAAAAAACAAGTGACTTATAAAGGCAGACCCACCAGAATAACACCTGTTTTCTCAATGGAGACTCTGAAAGCCAGAAGGTCCCAGACAGAGGTAATGCAGACACTAATAGACCATGGATGCCAGCCCAGACTACTATACCCAGCAAAACTTTCAATCACCATAGACAGAGTGAACAAGACATTCTAAGACAAAACCACATTTAAACAATACCTATCCACAAATCAAGACCTACAGAAAACACTAGAAGGAAAATTCCAACCTAAGAAAGTCAGATGCACCCACAAAAACACAGGCAATAGATAACTCCACAGTAGCAAATCCTAAAGAAGGGAAACATATACACACTACCACCAAAAGATAACAGGAAATCACAATCACTGGTCATTAATATCCCTTAATATCAGTGGACTCATTCAGCCTATAAAAACACAGGCTAATAGAATGGACATGAAAACAGGATCTGTCCTTCTGCTGCATACAAGAAACACACCTCAACTTCAAAGACAGATACTACCATAGAGTAAATGGCTGGGAAAGGACTTTCCAATAAAATGGACTTAAGAAGCAAGCTGGTGTAGCTATTCTAATATCTAACAAAATAAACTTCAAACAAAATCAGTCAGAAGAGATTGGGAAGGATATTACATATTCATAACAGGAAAAATCCTCCAAAATAAAGTCTCAATTCTGAATATTTATGTCCCAAATACAAGGGTACACACATATGTAAAAAAAATTACTAAAGCTTAAATCACACCTCAAACCCCACACATTAATAGTAGGAAACTTCAACACCCCACTCTCACCAATGGACAGATCTGCCAGACAGAAATTTAAGAGAAATAAGGGCTCTAACAGGTGTTATGACTCGAATGGACTTAATAAATATCTACAGAACATTCAACCCTAACAAAAAAGAATACACCTTTTTCTCAGAACCCCATATAGCCTTCTCTAAAATCGACCACATACTCAGCCAAAAAGCAATTCCCAACAAATACAAAAAAAATTGGAATAACCTCCTGTATTCTATTGAACCACCATGGCTTAAAGTTATATTTCAACAACAAAAATTACAGAAAGCTTACACTCTCATGGAAACTGAATAATATTCAACTGCATCACCAATGTGTCAAGGAGGAAATAAAGAAAGAAATTAAAGATTTCCTAGAATTCAATGAAAATGACTTACTACATACCCAAATTTATGGGACACTATGAAAGCAGTGCTAAGAGAAAAATTCATAGCATTAAATGCCCACATAAGAAGTT
>CABHPH010160596.1:0-38909 GCA_902168325.1 Peromyscus nudipes | reverse complement strand
ACCCTCATCACTTGTAAAATTTGTTTTTCAAATAAGGGCTAAGAGGTTTTATGATGTTAAAACAGGAACAGATTTTAACAGCTGCTTAAATAGTATATTACTCAGCCCGCACAGCATGTTAAATCTGTGCATTTGAAGAGAGATGACCTTGCTTAGGACACAGTTGGCCTTTGATACCCCTTTTAGAATAAGTTGCGCTGGTTTTAATCGTATTCTTACCTTTTAAAGAAAAACTTCAAGCGTTTAAGTTTGGAGTGAGGTGTTTTTGGAGGGTTAGTAATACTGAATTTCCCAGGAATTTGTCAATTTCTTGGGCTGAGTGGGCTTGTGAGTAGCTGCTGAGCAATGTTCAGTCCTGTTCTGGCTGGGCAGTTTAAGAGTTTAGTGCAATCGAGGGCCAAAGGCCCTGGGCATTTTATTCAGGTTCTGGCAATAGGGTGTGGTTTCACCGGTGAGCAAGGTCTTCTGAAGGGGGTCATGGAGGGAGGTTGAGGTATGGTTTATCTCAGACTGTGCTAGTGCAGCTTGGTACTCAGCCCTTAGTCCCTCTTTCCCTTCATGCAAGCTGACAAGCTGGAGTGTGCATGCCTTGAGTAAGTCTGCTTCCCACAGTACAGGGCTCTCTGGTCAAGTTGAGTGTTGGCAGAGAAGACGCTAGTCTGTGGTTTTAAAGCCACTGTTGATGACTGTGTTCGGGGAAAGCTGTCACAGTCTAAATGTCTGTTGGATCACTGGTGTAAGTGCAGCGTAGCTTATAGCTAGCTTTAGTGTTTTCATTGATGGTGGCGGTGGCGGCGGCGGTGTGTTTGTGGAGGGAGGGAAGTGTGTCACGGCACTCACGGATGTCCAAGGACAACCGTTAGGTGTTGGTCCTAGCCTTTCTACCTTGTTTGAGACAGGGTGGGTCTCTTTGGATTAGCCAGGCTGCCTGACCCCTAAACTTCTGGGATTCAACTGTTTCTGTCTTTCATCTCCCCATAGGGGTACACTGGGATTATAGATACTCAGTACTGTATCCAGTTTTCACATGGGTTCTGGGTGTCTAAACTCTAGTCATCAGGCTTTGAGAAGAGTGCCTTTACCCGGGCGCCATCTTCCCAGTCCTCCTCACTGATACTTAAAAGGTGCATCTACAGAAGGTTTCAGAATTTAGAAACATGAGTTTATTCTGTTTCTGTTTTTCTATTAGTTTGATCATATGGCATTTTTGTCTGGGTCATTTATTTATTGTAGTATAGGAGTTTGAACCCAGGACCTTGTGTGTAGGTAATCCCTCCTTTTCAAGTGTTTACTTTGAGTCATGGTCTGGCTAAGTTGCACAGACTGATTATGAACTTCATTATGTAGCCAAGGCTGGATTTCAACATGTGACCTTGCTGCCTGAGTAGCTCAGACTATGATCCTATAGTTCTTAATTATATTTAAACACATCTACCTACCACACATTTGAGGTTCTTACAGATTTGAATCCCATAGTCAGTGTTGATGAAACCATAAACTTAAAAGGATACAGACCTGTTAGGACAGCATTTAGTTGCTTTACAGAACTGTTTACTGTTTGCTGTGACTTTCGATCTCATTCTCTTGCAGCATTAGAATCTGTTTCCTTCAGGGACTACACAAAGTAAAAGCTGGGGAATTACTTTACATAGCAATATGCACATACTATTATTTGAAAGTTACCGAGTACAGGAAGTCCCGGAGTACCAGACACAACACAGAGCAAAGGGGCCAACTTTTCCTTGACATTAATTATTAGTTATTAATCAACATTAATTAATCGACATTAATTCATATGGAGTAACTGAGATGAAAACCCCTTAACTGTGTTACTTAGATACTGCCTGGCTGTCCTTCTTAAAATTTACTTCCAAAGTGTATTGTGTAAACTCATTAGCTGATGTGTTTCCTTATTATTTGCTTTTCTCTTGTGCCTTCTTAATACGCACATGAAAAAAAAGCTCTGAACGCCTACATGTTTTCTCCCACATCGATTGAACTCTGTTTATCATTTTCTTGTCTCCTGCTCTGCCTACCTTGAAGTCCATGGCAGCTCTTGTGTATGTGGTGTGCAGCATGCCCATGTGCAGATGCATGCACGATTGCCTGCATAGTTAGGATACAGTGTTCAGGAAATGATTTACTGAAAACAGGCTTGTGGGCACATGACATAACCAACTCACGGAATTTCACTGCCAAGACAAATAGTGGTAGCTGCTTTGGGCTCTGCTGAATCTCATTGCCACCTTGGCTCCGTTTCTCATTCACCTGGAAAAGCTTGCTGAAATTTGTACCTCAAGAAGGGGTAGAAGAGGACTGACCCAGCGTGCAGTGAAGTTGGAGTGTTCCAGATTAGGAAACGCATGGCGAAATGTTGCAAAGGGTGAGTGATTTCTAACGGCCAAGGTCAGCAGCAGCAACCACCAGTGAGAGGCGATGAGGATTTGTGGTTTGCAAAAGTATTTCACCTTGGGCTTCTTGGGGAGTGAAGTAATGAGTGAGGATAGGTGGAGAGAGAAATTATGGGGACATTAGAAGAGGAAGGAGTTCATCCCGCTAGAGTCCTGTTGAAGCGTCACCCCAGCTGAGAAGCAAGAAGTCCAGCACAATGAACATATGCTGTGAAAGCTGTCAGCACAGAGTTAATATTCATTTTATATATAGATACTTTACAGTATCAGTGACCCAGGCTGAATGTATATGACTTTGTGTAGGACCTCATTCCTTTCCACAGGCATTGCCTGAGTGCCATAGTTAGGGTTTCTATTGCTGTGATGAAACATCATGTCCAAAAGTAACTTCAGGAGGAAAGGGTTTATTTCGGTTTACAGTCACAGTCCACGACTGAGGGAAGTCAGGGCAGGAGCTGATGGAGAGACCGTGGAGGAGTGCTGTTTATTAATAACATCCACGTGAGCTGGGCGCTCCGCCATCAATCATCAATTAAGAGAACGCACCACAGGCTTGTCCACTGGTTAATCTAGTGCAGGTGTTTTCTCATTTGAGGCTCCCTCTCCCCAAGTGTCTCTAGCTTGTGCCAATTTCACATCAAACTAGACAGCTCCTCAAGACTCTCAGAGCTGAGCTTGCATCTTGCCTTCCTGTATCCCCTTCATGTGCTTGACTTTTACCTTTTCGATCGTAATCCTGTCCAGTTCCCCTCAGGAAGCACCCAGTGATAAGAAGCTAATAACCTCAAACCCCACCTAAATCACACACGTGACTGTTTACAAACAGTGAGCGGTGCCTCTCTCTCCCCGGAACTCATAGCCACACCTGGGGTGTGCTGTTGTCTTCTGAGTGCCTTCCCTTAGTTCTCCTGCTTACACCTGTACTCAAAGATCTTTACTCCCCAAATCTGCTTCATAAACTGGCTAACCCAGAAGAAGCCACCAATCCTGGTTTGCCCTCCGCCGAGATCCCTGAAACTCTGAGGGAACTCCTTGGGTTGCTAAGGATGGCAGCGGGGAGCCGTGCCATCCTCCTTCCCCTGTACCCACAAATGCTGACAGTAGCATTTCTGTTTCGCTTTCTCTGTCTCTGCCCTTTCTGGTTACTAGTTCTAGTCTTCAGTTCCCTGGGAAGGCAGTACTGCCAGGGTTAGCAGGCATGGCAGGAAATGCCAGGGCCTCGTGCTGATAGCCACCCCAGGGGGTACTCATACTCTGGTACCAGTTATTTTCAGCCTCTGCTAGTGTCTGTGGAGGCTGGTCCAACCCAGAGAGCTGCTTATGTGTTCTTTGTTGTTAGTGAAAAGTGAATTAGAACACAGGGATATTTTGATTCTGCATTAAAAATAGAGTATTTGAGAATTACGATTTTAATGTTAAGGAATTTTTTTAAGCTACCGCTCTCCTGCTTGGAAGCTACTGCATTGTAGCTGCACTCCTGGGCCCGACACTCAGATGCTAGACACTCGAGACCTTTTCTTAGAATGAGTGTACTACGGTCAGTGTATACTCGGAATCTCCTGGGTGGTCGCGGTGGTTTTAAGCACAGATTCTTGCTCTACTTTTTCCAGGACTTCACAATCAGCGTGTATGGGAGAGTGGCCAGAGAGGCCAGAGAATCTGCATTTTAGGAGAGGCTTTTCCAGCAAATCTGTTTGCTTCCTCATTCTTGAGCGCTCATGCCCTAGCCTCACATTGTTTCCAGTTTCTCTGTTGCTTTTCCTATGTATTGGAACATGACAAAGGGCTGAATGATGGTCTATCTTCCACGCTTCCCTTCCCCACAATACTGTATATTGAATGCCCTCAGTATAATAAATGAGTGTATTATATAATGAATACTTATAGCTGTTAAATGTTTTAACTCTACAAAATTGGTGCTGATCTTGAAACCCAAAGTGATCCTCCAGCCTCAGCTTCTCAAGCATTGGGATTATAAACATGAGCCATGACTCCTGGCTTAAACTTTGTACATTTTTTATTATCTAGACATTTCCCTATTGTGGGATATTTTTTTTCCTGCCTCCCACATTCCCTTAGTTTGTAATGATGCAAGAAATTGATAATATGGGCATGGCACCTTTTTTGGAACTGTTTCCTAGGTGAGTTGAGGGTTCTTTCTAGAGCTAGAGTCTCTGGCATGGAGAACGTATAATATTTAAAGGGATCTTTTCATGGCATTGGAAAGACATTAGCATTTATATAGCATTTTACGTCTCTGTGATCCTACTTGTTTAACTAGTACATTTTTCAAATGGGAAAACAATTGTAGGTCACTTTTTATTACCTTTCCTTAAGCACATTAAACATGGATGAATGGGGTTCCTGACTCCCAGGCCCTTATCTTGTGTCCTGCATTTGGTCAGGCACTTTCGTGGTCTGGCACTTTCAGATGGACTCAGGCAGACTGTTTTTTCCTGTGACTTCTCTTCTTTGTTTGAGAAAATAAAAAATTAACCTTTGATTCCTTAAGCTATGCAATACTCAACACTTACTTTCAGTGTAAAAAGTAAAAATCCACTTAACAAAAAAACCTCAGCATTTTGAATTGTGTAGAATTAACAGATTATCCTTAAGATTTGTACTCTCATTAAGGTATACAGAGTTAAACAACACTTGACCACTAAGTCTTTAAATTCGTACATTACTCACGAAAAGCTTTGTTTTCCTCATGTTGGATGAATCACGACTGTCTGGAGTGGAATCTTCACAGGGACTACAAGCTAGAATGTCTGAGTGTATGAATAAATGAATATACACAATTCGCACATCTTACAGAGGAGGGAAACATTTCCTGAAATGTTTTCTGTTTCCTGAAATGTTTTCTTTCTCCCACAAGTTGTGAGTGTGTTTGGAGAGTTCAGATGAAAAAAAGAAAATCATTTCTATATTTACTGCATCAAAGAAACATAACAGTATAACAATGCACTGAATTTGATATGAAGAATGGAAACAAACATGTTAATTTATACTTCAGATAACAGCAGAAAAAAGTTATTTTGTAACGCTTCAGACAAAACCCAGAGCCTCATGCACGCTAAGGATCCCCTGGAACTGTAGTTATAGACTATTATAGGGAGCTACCATGTGGGTGCTAGGAACCAAACCTGAGTCTTTCATAAGAGCAACAAGCCCTCTTAACTGCTGAACTCTCTCTCCAGCCCCTTGGTTTTGTATTTAATAGTAGTAATAAGAAAAAGACAACGGCTTTCGTTAGGGCTGGAGTCCTGCTGCGTGATGCTGGCCTCACAGAAAGGTGGCAGGAGCAGATGAAAATTGTGTTCAAAGTAAGAAGGGTCATGAAGAGTGACAGTTCTCTGAAGCACAGGTGTAATATCAGCTTTGCTTCCAGCCCTCGTTAGAGTTCTGGATACCGTGTTGCTTGAGTGCATTACCTTCCCCAGTCACTCACCCTTTCCTTTCTCAGTGTCTGATGCAGTGGGTGTGTACATTCTGGGGCAGATCAGAGTGGAGACTGGTCATTTATCTAGCTCGTGTTTTTCCTGAC
The DNA here is from genome assembly GCA_902168325.1 of Peromyscus nudipes. Taxonomy (NCBI): domain Eukaryota; kingdom Metazoa; phylum Chordata; class Mammalia; order Rodentia; family Cricetidae; genus Peromyscus; species Peromyscus nudipes. The sequence goes on along the minus strand of CABHPH010160596.1, from coordinate 32,951 downwards.
TGCTGGTTCTGATGGGTCTGCAGTATACTGTTCACCATTGCAATACTCCTTTGACCTTAGATCACAAACATCTTTAAGGCTTTTTAATGTTTCCTTGGAATAGCTTATATTCTCCAGTCTTTGTTCAGAACTAACTCAAGTCGTCTCTTTTTAGTTCTTTGTACTTTGCCCAGAATTAGCATTGGGGGCTACAGACCCCACCCCTACTCCACAATGTAAACAGGAATAAATTAAAAATAATAATCATGGTGGTAAAATATAGTATGCACATTTTCTGATACTAGAGATTGTATGGCTGCATTGTTTCCTGTGTATAGTCACAGAAATGTGGAAACTTTGAGGAGTCACGAACTTGGTTTTGAAAAAGAGATGCACATAAAAAGATTCTTCCTGTATCACTCCAGAGACACAGGAAGTCCAAAGAGCGTGTTTGATCCATGATCTGGTTAGCTCTTTCCATGAACGATGTATGTTAGTTTAAAGTAAGAGCAGACATATTTCTGTTCTTCTCTTTAGCTGCATAGTCATATTAAAATGATTTTGAAGAGGTCGCAGAAAGAAGTGACAGTGCTGGTGTTTACATTAGTGGCTCTCCCAAGTGAATGAGTTATGCAGGGCAGGATACACCTGTTCCTGCTGTTTACCTACAGTGGTGGCATCCTCACCACAAAGTACACAGGGCTGCACGTACTGCCCTCTGCGAAGCCTTTCCTTTTGTCTCTGAGGACCTTTCCCTTTGTGCTGGGCTGGCCTGTCAGAATGGAATGACTTCAGTGATGTCTCACTTCAGGAAATGTTTAATGAGTCTCAGGAAAACTATAAATAAGTCTCATGTCATTGTTACACCAAGGAATACTTACAGCTGTTGGTTTAGATGATTAGGAGGTCCCACCTGTGATCTTCAGAAGAGGTCTACATGTAAAGAAATGCCTGCATAATGTTATTTTCATTATTTTATTCCGAGCTTTAAGTCATCCTGTTTCAATGCAGAGAATGGTATCAGGTCCCACGTGTAACCAGTGGGGAGGTTGTTGTTTCCCACAGAGTCATCTTAAGATCTTACGGGTCGTTTTGTTCATCCCTGGTCTGAGTGTAGCACTCTGGTCATCTTGACCAGGGAAGTGAGAAGAGAACTCATTATTATTTATTAAAAGCCATTAATGAGTGCAGGGAGTAGGGTGGACCAGTGTAGAGCACTTGCTTGGCTTGTGCAGAACCCTGGGTTTGGTTTAACAGCCCTTCCCCGAAAGCAGTAGCAGCAGCAGCAGCAGCAGCAAGGAAAAAACCCAAACAAACAAAACTCATTTTAAAAGTCCTATTCTCCAGAAACATTTGCTTTAGCTTAGGATTTGATTTAGTTTAGTTAAACTGAAATAAATTGTTCCTATCCATTGATCAAATTCCCTTTTAAACTTAGGAGCTCTGTTTTTATTTGTAGCTTAGATACTTGATGCAATAATATATATATGCACACATATATATGTATTTATGCACATATATATATTTTTTTGAGAAGGTCTCCATAGCCTAGGTTGGCCTCAGACTTGCTGTGTACCCAAGGATGACCTTGGAACTCTGATTTCTACTCAAATGCTGGGATTACAGGCATGGACCACCATGCCTGGTTTATGGGTGCTGGGGATCAAACCCAAGGCTTCATGCATGCTAGCTAAGCATGCCACCAACCGAGTGAGCCACACTTGTGGCTAGAAAATTTTTAGTGGGTAAAAATTTCTACTTTGCATGTGTCTGAACTCGATAGGATGGACAGTTACATACAAAAACTCTGTAACATGGAAATGTATTTCCTTTGAAAAAAATTTTTTTTATGGAATCTATTCTTAAGATCAAGAGATCTAGTCAAACATTTTTTTAAAAAAAATTTTATTTCGAGGCAGGGTCTCTCTGTGTAACCCCAGCTGTCCTGGAACTCACTCTGTAGACCAGGCTGGCCTGGAACTCACAGAGATCCCCCCTGCCTCTGCCTGGAATGCTGGGATTAAAGGTGTGTGCCACCACTGCCTGGCTTGGTCAAACATTTCTTAATAGAGTGTTATTTTGTTCACATTTCCTTGATTCTGAAACTTTCTTCACAAAGAAGTTAAATAAAAAGAAGAAAAGAAAAAGGAATTGTTACATTTTGATTTCTAGTAAACTGAATGCCCTATTTCTCCTACTTATAACTCTTAGAGACTAATGCAGTCATCTAACAGAATAACATCCATTAGGTAAAAATACCAACCTCCTGAGTAGTTTTTAACTTTATATGTGTGGGTGTTTTGCCTACATGCATGTTTGTGTAACACACATGTACCCCGTACCTGTGGAGGCCAGAAGAGGGTGCTGATCCCTCAGGACTAGAGTTTTAGGCACTCATGTCCTGCTATGTGGATGCTGGGAATAGAATCCAGGTCCACTGGAAGAATAGGTAGTACTCTTAACTGCTGAACCTTGTCTGTTCTCAACTGCTGAGCCTTGTCTGTTCTCAACTGCTGAGCCTTGTCTCCAGCCCCTAAAATTACAAATTTTGATACAGTTTCTTTGTATTCTCCCCATTCTTTGTATCATACAACACTCCATGGTTCTGTTAATTACAATGGAAGCAAAGGTTGGGTTGTGAGGGAGGTGGTGGCTCAGTGCCAGGGCCCCTGCCTGCTTAGATCCAGGAGGCTCTGGGTTGCACGCCCAATACCCTCTCCCTTTACAAAAATGGTCTTAAAAGCTTCCGTTTAGCAGGCCAAGCAGGATGAGTTGTGGTTGTGGATATCCAATGCAGGCCATGCAGGAAACACATGTTCTCATGGACTCATGCTATATAGGCCGCCAGTGGCTCTGTGGTTGAACCACCAGCTGCAGGTTGGCCAAGGGAGGCCATTATCCCCAAAGGCGAGTTCCTTCTCAACCTGTGAGTGGGTTAGGTCACCTCTAGGAACAAGCTGAGTTACAAACAATTTCCTGGTGAGCCATCTGGGGAGGGAGAGGATTTCCTGAACTGAACCCAGACTGTTGTCACTCAAAACACACAAAGACCCTAACCTTGAAAAATCAGAAGCATTAGGGCAAGGGCTGGCCATCTGTTGCCTGAGAGTACTGAGTATCACTGTTGGTTGTGACGCTGCTGTCCTCGGGGTTTTGCAATCTCAGGACAGTTCTAACGTGTTGGAATTGAGATTCCAGCATACGGGGCCCCTTCCTCTTTTGCTCTTCACATTCCAGTGAGGGTCTCTGATAGAGACCAGTGGAAGAGAGCTTTGGCAAGCAGTACAGACTTACCCAGCACCAGGAGGAAAGTTGCTGTGTAGAGACTTAAAGAAAAACAGTTTGATTCAAAGTGTGCTGAATGTTCTTTATTTTGGCAAGGCAAACACAATTTGCCTCTCTGCTCTATTGGTGGATTAGCACCTTGGTGTAGTAACACTTTTAGCTCTTTGCTAACTCACCTCACTTTTCTCTGCTTTCTTTGCCACTTCAGGGACAATCAAGGTTCAGAGGCCTCTGCTGGGTTTCCCCATCATGACTCACCCATATGTTCCGTGGACTCTCTTTGCATATACTATATGGAGCTAAGTGAGAGTAGATTTGTGGTTAACCAATGGGTTGCCGGCAGCTTCAGAAACATTGGAAATCCTGATCCTGCCACTTTTCTTTGTATTTTATAGTCAATTCCTTTCATCCGACTATTATTCATTCATAATACTTTAATATCCACAATATGGAGGTGGGAGCCTTGGTGCTGATAGATGTTGGTGTTGGTTTCAGGGTGAAGGTCAGGGTCCTTTTAATCTTGCCTGACGCCGTCCAGCTTTTTCTGTTGCTGACTGATAAAACCAGCAAAACTGGTGGCTTTGGAATCATGGTTTGCCATTTCTCATGATTTTGTGTGTTGGCTGGTGAGAGAGTTCTTGGTCTTGCCTATCTGCTCTGTTTGACTGGTGACAGACTGGGAAGTACTCTCCAGTGTCTGTCCTTTGGCCCGGACAGCTCCTGGAGCACTTTGCGTCTCTTCAGTGTTACTTTTCTCCTAGGGGCTGGACCCGCTTCCATACTTGGTGGTTTTGGACATCATTCCGGAAGTGTGAACTTAGAGTGAGGGAAGAGGACCACTGGAACCCGGGAGTCTGTGGGCTCGCCAGGGCAGCCTTGGGAGAACCCCATCTCTAAGGAACAGAACAAAATCTACACAGTAGTGGTGTTGGCAGAAGCAAAGCCTTTTGTGTCTCCTGCTACAGAGCTCACCTGTGCCACTGTCAGCATTTCCTGTTCCTCAGGGCAAGTTCTAGACTCATCTGTCAGTGAGGTTCGTTACAAACTCCCCAGCCGCCCCTCCCTCCTCTAACCACTGGCACCTCTCACAGGACAATCATGGGATGTCTCTCAGTTCCTTCCACTACCCCCTTCCCTTGGCTTTTGGCCGGGAACCATACATTTCTCTCCATCTGGAATATTCTTTATTGCATATTATTTTTCTAACTAGCCTGCTATATATACTTCAGACTTCCGCTTCAGGGCATTTTCTAAGGGTGTTCCTGTTGTGACACCCTAGATTCTGGGAAACATAACCCTTCCTAATAGTTTCCTCTGTTTTCCTGGTCATTACAGTGTTCCTCATTCCTTTTTAGAATTTGTTTTTGTCTTTCCTGAGAAACTCATCCTGTGTCCCAGGGCAGAAACAATGGCTGCTTTCTCAGTAGCCTGCTCCTACCATCCATGACAGAGACTAGTTATACAGGTCCCGTACTTTATTTGCTCAGAACATAACTTCAGTGTACCCTTGGAATTCCTCCTCCTCCTCCTCCTCCTCCTCCATTTCTTCTTAGACAAGCCTCCAACTCCACCCCCCTACCCCCAGCCACCCAGGGAACTTGCTATGTATACCAGACTGGCCTTGAACTCACAGAGATCCTCCTGCTTCTGCCTCCCAAGTGCTGGGATTAAAGGAGTGCCTGGCTGAAATTGGGTCTCTTGGCAAATATCCTTATTAGCTTTACATCATAGGAAAAGATCCCTCATCTTGATCAAGCTCCACATGACTTCAAAACAACATTTTGACTGCAATCATGCCAGGGACCCTGAATGAAACTGTAGGACCACAGATGCTTATCAGTTTAGCTGCTACTGCACCCTGTGCTCTCTCTAGACTCCAAGGAGAGGATGTGTGAATGGGTTACATTGTTTCCAAAGGTAGTTACTGAAAGAAACGTAAACTTCCCTGAATACTCACTTTTTAATAGAGCATTTTTTTGGTTAGATCCTACCTAGAGGTAGATGGTGGTGTTTCCTCTTTTATATCAGCTCTTCTGGACTATTATTGAATAGATAATATTCAATGATGTAGGATGATGTAGGATACTATAGGGTAGTACTTTATCTAAACCATAGAAACAATCAGTTTTTGTTCCAAATACTAGCTTAAGTAGAAAAGACTGTAACAGAGAGCAAAGGAGAGCTAGCAGACAGGGAGTAGTCTCAGGAAAGGTTGGAACCTGGAATAGAAAGTTCTGAGGTTTCTTATTTAATCTCTTCTTTTCTCTAAGTATCTTCCTCCACAGGTGATCTTTGTCTGAATTTTGACCTACGTGATAGAATTTGGAAAACCCAGGGTTCCCCAATTTATTATATGACAGATTTACTTACATGCTCAGAAGACAGGATGAATTGGTAAAACTTGACAAAAGAGTGTCTATTCCTCAGCCAGTCGGCTTTTGCTACAGGTGGATTCTAAGGCCGCCAGGAGCACATTCTTGATGATGTATGTTGTAGGTGGGGGGGGGGGTGCTGAAAGGGGTTGCAGCTTCCAAAGCGGAGCCAGCCGGTGGGTGCCCTGATAACTTGAAACTGTCTATTGTTTTAGAAGAGTTGCAGGGGAGTTGGTTTTAGGAAAGTGATATGTTGTCTAATTGAAGAATACAGCAATTTTCCAGCCTCTTTTTGCTCTAAGACAGCAATAGATGATAAAGTCTTGAATGTCGTTTCCCCTCTGTGTCATGGTGGATTTTGTGTCCTGTCTTTTACCACTAAGAGGTATGGTTTTCTTTTGCGAAGTGGAAAGGGGCGCGTAAATGCGTATTACACGTTCTCAAAGCAAGAATTACAGAATGCATTAAAAATGTAGTTCTGTGATCCCTGCTAGGAAAGGCAGTGTTCCTGTGTGTTCTAAACTGTCACTAGTAAATGTGCACTTAGCAAAAGGAGAGTGAGTGTGAGGCGTATTCTACATGTAGTTGGTCACGGCTTCCTCGGGGCTGTAGTGCTTCTGCTCTTATTAGCTACATGCGAGTTTGGGTCAGGATGTCTGGAATCCTTTCCTGTTGGACAATATAGTGAAGGAGTTGGAACACAGTGTGCTCCATAGGTCAGCAGTGAGGCTTTCTTTATATTAGTTTAAGGTACATAGAAGGGGGATAGAGCAGAAAATGATACACAAATCAGATGAAGATGTTCTGAAAAAGAACACCATTCAATGAATTCTTTGTGCGGTTTATGCTCATTTTTGCCCTTCTAAAGAAAACACAGTGAGGGTTGTTTTATCTGGAGATGCTTGGATTCTCAGGCTCTTTACTATGTCCTTCATTTCCTGGAATGTTTCCTCGAAGCTCCAGTGAGGTACAGGTTGTGAATTCTTAATTGAAAACCCCAAATCTGAGATACTTTAAAATCTGGCACAGCATGACAAAGTGCTGGGAAATCCCAAAACATAAATCGTTTTTTCTTGTGCAGTATTTTTGATTTATTTGTATTTATTTTTTACTTTTATTATTAAAAATGGAATAAAATTGTCCTTGGATGATTTGTATAAAGTATGCGTAAATCATACATGAATTTTTGTTTGTAGACTTGGGTCACACTATCAAGATCTTACTTTGTATATGCAAGCACTCTGTTCCCAAGAGTCTGAGGTAAGGTATACTCAACCTGTATGTTAAAGTGTGATGGGATTCTTGCTGGGAAGGGAGTACTTAGACACGTGGTATAACTGGTCAGCATGCTGCTCCTAGGGTGTCTGTGTAGACAAGTTTACAGTGGAATGGAACACAAGTTACAAGAAAATACAGTGTTTCCCTCCACACACACAGCTTCAGACTTAGAATTGGGTTCAGATACATTCATAGGCTATTATGTTTCTAGAATGCTGATTACTCCAGCATACAATTTGCAAAGATGAAGAAACCACCAGAACCCAGGCGGTCATTTTGCTGAATGAATGTCCATCCAGCTGACTTGCAGAGGGTGTAGGAAAGACTGAGACAAAAAGGGAAAATCCTGGCTTTTACTTTAGATACATTTTTTTTTTAAATGCCATTTAGTCTTCTAGGACAGCTATGAGATGCACAAGAAAAAGATTTCTCTTTGATGAAAGGAACTATAATTTGTTTTTAGCAAACTTGCTCAAAGTCACTAGTATTAGTAAAACAAAGACTGAACTAGAATCCAGGATGGATTTGTAATCCCTCCCACTTTTCCTCCCTTCCTTTTAGTTTTTTGAGACAGGGTTATGCTGTATAACCAGGTTGGCATGGAACTAACTCACTGTGTAGCCCAGATTGGTCCTCCTGCCTCAGCCTCCTCTGAGTGCTAGAACTTCAGGCTGTGCCACCATACCCCCTGAACCCAGGATTTCTGACCCAGGCACCTTTCTCTTTTGTAACCATTTGGTATCCCTTGGCCTCCTGTCCCGAGTCATTTCCATGAGTTGGTTTGTGTTGTAAGGCCTTTTGTTTGCTTTTGGTTCTGAGGACCCAGCCCAGGGCCTGGTGACTTCTAGTAAGTACTCCACCACTAAGATTTATTCCAAGCCTGTTTTGTGGTTTGTAGTGTTTAGTTTGTAAATGTTAGTTGTGGTTTAAATCTTTCATGGCTTTTGCAGCATGAAAAGGTGTCAGATTGCTTGAGGAGATGGTGTTTGCGCTGTGTCCTGTGGATTGCGTTGACTCTGAGATGTAAACACCTTTCTGTTTTCACCGTGTTCTCTGCCTGTGCGAAGGCGGGGTTTCCTTCATTTGCGAGAGGCTGCTCTGTAAGATGAGTTTGAATTAGATGGAGGAGAAAAGATAAGTCGGTTGGAGGAGGTTGCTCTCCGTGTGGGTTTATTATCACAGGTTTTTTTCATTGACTGCTGCAAGGGATCTATGACAGGTTTGCAGGTCCTACTCACATATTATAATTGTATTTCATAGGACTAATGCTGATGGTATCTTCGATTATAATGATTTCATTCATTTTGAGGGTTCATCTGAATAAAGAGCTCATTGTTTTACTTACGGCCTGTAATGACAGACACGTCACAAGCTGCAGTTTCGCCACAGCTCCTATTGTGGTTGAATTTTATTTGAGAAGGTAGTTGTTTTTGAAAGGTGGAACTGCACCTTTCATTTAAAAATTGGCTTTACAAGTTGTACATATTCTGAAAGCGCCCAAGAGACTTGTGTAGTTGCATATGCATTGCAGTTTTAGAATCTTTCCAGGTGGAAGGACACAGTTGAATAGAGGGACCAAGGCCAAACTTTTGTTATGGTGGCAGGAGAGAAAGGAAACATGAGCAGTTGGAATTCCTGCTGGAAGAACAGTTGAGTCTGGGGGAAAACAATGCATCATTTCTTCCCACTTGCCCTTGACAAGTGCTGTCTTCTAGTTTCTGTTTAAGCAGTGCTCCTGGTTCAGCCTGAAAAACTACTTGTGAATTCATTGTTGTATTGTTGCCTCAGATTCCATCCTCAGGGGTGTTCAGTAGTGTGCTGGTTGTGAGTTAATTGCCAGCTCTGGGCAGACAGTAGTGGTTACCAGTGTCCCCCATGGCCAGTGTTCCATGGCCACTGTCATCACTGAATGCAGAGATTGGAAAAGTTGCACACATTTGGATCTGGTGTCAGTATGAGCTGGCTCTTTTCACGATGAGTTCCTCGAATGACACTTTACAAAAACAGAACTCTAATGACATTACATGAGGATGGATGGTCATTCATTGAGACTGTTATTATGGGTCAGATTTGAAAAGTTCTTTAATATATTTTTATCTTACTTTTTATCTTTAATTTAATTTTATTTATTTTATGTTTTATGAGACACGTTCTCACTATGTAGCCTAGTCTGGTTTCCAACTTGGCATCCTCCAGCCTCTACCTCTACCCACTAGCACTGTAGCAAGCTTGGCCCACTTTTTCTTATTTAGTCATTATAATAGCACACAGGGAAAAATGCTGGTTGTGCTCCCAGACTTAGTAAGTTCTCTTCTTATTCTCAGCTGCTTGTATTTTCAATTTGCCTGTTTCTCTGAGAAGTGTGGCTGCACATAAATGGCAGATTTGAGTCTGAAAAGTATCTCACTCATCTCAGTGTCAGAGTGTGTGATGAGTAAAATATATATGTAATTATTTAAACATTCAATATCAGTTAAGTTTCACCTACACTTCCTCCTTTCCAGTTATGAGTCCACAGTATTTTCAGAAGAATTAATGAATTCATGCAGTTTACTGAACATCTGTTATGTGTCTGTTTTACATCGCCGGGATGCATCAGTGAACAAAATGGGAAAGAAAACCGGATCCTCCAGGGGAAAAAGAAACAACAAATTTATGTCAGAGCAGTGTATGTGGTGTAACGGGGGCCTTGGGTGGGGACATAAAGGGAAAAGTCTCATAGGGTAAGGAAGGGGACTATGTACAACCAGGGGCTTGGGCAGCAGTTTTCTAAAGCCAGAGATCACATTCCTGTAATAGCTTCATTTTCAGATACCTCACATTCCTGATCGCTTTTTCTCAGCGGAACACGGGATGTTAAATAGCCGTGCTCCTGTGCTCCCTGAACACCGGTGTAGTCTGTCTGGCCCCCCTGCAGGCTGGATCCCTCTCTCTCCTGCCTTGATTGGATCACTGTGTAGCCCAACAGTCTCTTGTCTCTCCCAGGTCCCCTGTCACACTCCTGGCTGTTGTTGATCTTGGGGTTGGCCCCTTCCACAGACACGTCTCTCAGCCCAGTCAGCTCCCTTGTCAATCATTTTACTGTTGACTGATTGCCTCTAGAAGTAATACTTTTTGTGTGTCTCTGTGGTTTCTCATTATACAAAATCCCGCTGGGGCCCTTTGATTTATTGGCAGATAACTCTTCATTTGTGTTACCCCCAGTTCTTAATGCCATTGGAAGGTGTATTTTCATAGGCAGAGTCACACCTTTTCAAGTTCATTTTCACTGGGTGTGACGATGTCTGGAAGTGTGCTGTTGGTGTCAGTAAGAAGGGATGGGAAGGAAGAGGGGAGGAGAAGATCATCAGGATAGATGGACCTTAGTGTTGGGTCCAGTACAAATACTTTTAGCTGCAAATGATTAACATTCTTTTTTTTTTTTCATAGAAAAGCAATTTATTCCATTATAAGCACTTACACAGTTAGTCATGGAGAGTCACAGGCCCGATGCTGAGACAGGTCAACCAAAATGGAGAGGGCATCAAACTATAGTGGTCAAGGACTAACCCCTAGAAAAGCAACTCTTATCAAGGATTAATTTAATTTTAAAAACAAAGACAAACTAGCAATTCACTCTTTCTCAACTTCACAGTTCACCAGTGGTATGACTGTCAGTTAAAAACATACACCTTACAACTTGGTGGTCCCAAGTTAAAAACAAAAACAAAAACAAAAAAACCCACACATAACAAAAACCATTTCACAGAAAGGAAAAGAATAATATGGAAACAGCTCAAGAAATACACTAATGAGCAAAAATAGAAGGGGAAGGAGGAACGTGTTGTCTTAACTAAAGAAACTAAGACTCTGGTTTACATAGGAAAAATGTGCATCCCGGAAAGCCAGGTGTGAGGACTTCAAACTCTGTGACTTGACTCTCCCTAATTCCTGAATAAAAATGACGTCTTGCAATAGTTATACTCACGGCTCAGACACCTACCTCACTTGGCTCTACTCCTTATCCACTCTGGCCTCTTACTTGAGAATCTGAAAAACTTGGGGATATAGCTTAAGAAGAAAAATAATCACACATCATATACCCCCTTTCTGAAGCTGCTTTAGACCTGGTTTGTTACTAGAAAATTCCTGAAGAAAAACTTAAATATAAGTCTGTGGCTTTGTTGAATTAAGTCCCCAGTGAAGATTAGAAAACCCCCATGGTTTGGGCTCATAGTATTGTTGGTGGCACCTATTGTAGCCGGAGAGCTGTCTGTCTCAATCCATCTCAGGGTTCCGAGGACAACAAGGGGAGTCTAAACCACAAGTGCAGACATGTCTAGGATCCTTGTCCTTCTGGATCCACACTTCCTTCAGGGTCTTCATCATTATAAATGTTCTCTGCCATCTGCCACACTTGCATGATATTGTCTTCTGATACAGAACAAATCACCCAAGGTTCATTGGGATTCCAGGAGAAATCAGAGATCTTGGCAGGGTGACCACCATGAATAAACAACAACTCTGGTGGGCCATCTTCTGCATCTTCTGGGGACTGTTCTTCTCCAATTTTACTTAAATCCCAGACATTCAGCCTACGATCAGTACCACTAGAAGCCAAAATAGTCTCATTGTGAGGTGACCACTGAACATGGAAAATTCATCCTTAGGTGATTCAAAGGAATGCAACTTGAGTTTCAGATTTCTCAGATCCCACAAGGCAACAGTCTTGCCTGCTGATCCTGTGGCAAGAATGAACCCACTATAAGGATTGAAAGACAGGCAGTTCACTTCAGCAGTGTGAGCATTGACCGAGTGGCTTGGCTTGGAAGTATTGTTTGAACGAGTATCCCAAATCATAAGTTTTTGTTCATCAGCAACTGACTCAAACAGAGACTCGTGGAGCAGATGCCGGGAAACATCCTCTACTACTGCTGTGTGCCCTGTGAAGATGGTCTTTGCATCCACCACTTTTCCTTCTGTTGGAGCTGCACTGATGTCCCAGAGGCAGATGGCATGGTCATCTGAAGCACTAAGTAAGTGCCCGCTGAGATTTGGATTCCAAGAAAGACCATAACCTTCCTTCTGTTGTCCACGGAGACGCAAATCTGGGTTGCACTCTCCAGAAGGGTCTGGTTTAGAAGGATGCTTTGTGTAGTCGAGAGCAAGCACATCACTGGATAGAGTCTTTGTTGCAATGACGCAAGGGTTCTGGGGCATGTACCGAGCCCTGTTTACTTCTCCTTCATGGTTGATCTTGATTTCTATTTCAGTTTTCCCCCTGACAGAGCCCAAACCTCCAAATTCTCCCTTTTCACTGTCATAGTGTGACGCATCAAACCGAGCATCATCATTAGGGAGCTGGATGGACACTGGCTATCGCCAGGTGGTTTTGTTCATCAGATGGGTGTCTTCCTAGGACAAGCCGATGAATGCTGAAATCTTACCCTTCAAACCTGGTTACATCTGGAAGCCACCGGGCAGTTAAACTGGGCCACTCCAGGGCATGGGTCATCACCAAATCATAAAGAAAAGGGGTGTTCTTCTTCCTCCATGTTTTGTACTCCTCATTGATCACACGTTCTTCCACCGAGTCGTCAAAGGCAGCTTTCTTGTCAGCCCTGGCGAGAGAAGAGCCGGGAGGGGTCGATTAACATTCTTTGGCTGGCATCTTATTTATCTTTAGTACCACCATCTATTTGGATTGAGAGGAAACCCTTGTCTTACTACAGTGTAATGAAATTTCTTTTAAGGTAAAAACTGAGTTCATTTTGAGAAATCCCAAACAACAGAAATGGCTTCAAATCGTGACCAATTATGGGGTTGGCTTTTCAGTGTCAGGAGTCTGGCTGATACTGGAAGAAAGCTGTGTGGTCATTAATAGACAAGAATCTCTTTAAAAGCTCTGGTAATGAGGCTGCGGAGATGAGGTAGATTTGAGGTAGGGTAGACAGCTTCTGAGGTGTAACGAGTGAGTGTGTATACACAAAACTGCTTATAAAATACATAACATTTAAAAACACATTTTTAAAATCATTTAATTACAGCCATATATATAAATAGTGGAGAAAATATGAACTTTGGAGCCAGACTCTTTATTTTTATCCATTTTCTTTTTATTTGTTGTATGGTCACAGGTCTGCCATGTGCGGTGCCTCAGTTTATTTGTCTGCCAAGTGGGGATGAAAATATTCATCCCAGAGGACTGAGTGAATACGTTAGAAATGGTCCAAGCTGTGCAGACTGTTACTTTTGGGAAGAGGATGGTGTCTTCCATGGTTAGCAATCTAGCATATCCTAATTGTCATGGGGACATTAGTATTCTGGGCCTTGTGAGTAGGAAGAGGTGTCACACAGTGAACAGAGTTCTTTTGTTTGCCCAGCTCTCCCTGGGGAGTTGTGTGTGTCATTTCTCTAGGTTGTTTGTGTTTGTCCTTGTTGGGCCAAAGTGAGTTGTTTTTATAACAGGTTTGGGCAAGGTGCCCTTTATTGTCATTGAGTGTGACCTTTGCACCACCTTAAGTGCTACCAAAAATATGTAAAAATACCACTGAGGCCTTTTATTACTCTGGGATTATATTCTAAAGGAAATGTCAAGGATGACTCAGTGGCTGAGAAAATAGAATTTTAAAAGGGCTTAATCATGGATCTGAGTTTTCTTTTTCTTTAATATTTATTTATTATAGTTACTTTTGAAACAGTCTCATGTAGCTCAGACTAGCCTCTAACTCATTGCGTGTGGAGGATGACCTTGAACTTCTGATCGTGCTTTGACTTCCGACTGCTAGGATTATAGATTTGTGCTGTCCCTCTGGTTTGTGTGGTGCCGAAGGTTGGACTGATGGCTTAGTCATGCTGGGCCAGCACTCCCAGCACTCTGCCGGGTGAGCGACATCATGAGTCATGGCTTCACTCCTGCCAGCTCCTGATGCCAAAATCTGTTGCCGGGTGAGAAGTATGGAGGGAGGGAAGGACCATACAGACCTGGGGCTGCACACCCCACCGTGAACTTAGTAGGACTTGTTGAACTGCCCAGAGAGAAAGTGTAATGGGAATAAAAGTATCCATGCAAGCCAAGATTAGGTAGAACTGGGGTACATGAGGCTCAATGGGCTTACTATTTGCAAGACTCCTCCGAGAGTTTTGTGGATAAAAATTCACCAAGGTGCTCTAAAAATACAAACAAGAGCCAACTTTTATTGAGCACTGAACTATGTTCCTGGCATGATTCTGAGCTTTTGTATGATGTGTGTGCTCTTGTGCATGTATGTGGAAGCCAAGGGCGGCATTGAGTTTCTTCATCTATTGATTTCCACTCTATTTTTTGAAGCAAGTTCTCTCACAGAACATGGAACTTCCCCATTAACTAGACTGGCTGGCTGGTGAGATCTAGGGATCCCCAGGGCTGGGATTATGGGTGTATGCCCCCCTGCCTGGCTTTTCTGTGGGTGCTGAGAATCTAAATGCAGGTCCTTGGGCATTCACATTGAGTGCTCTTACCCCTAAAGCCATCTCATGCCAGCCCCGTTTTGCACCATTAACTCACAAATCCTCACGATTGCCTTGTGAGGTTTTATTCCCAGATGCTCTCTGAGGAGATGAAGTTGGGTGTATAGCATGTGGATTTCTGAACACAAGACCCGAGACAGATTTTTAATGTTCCTTTTCCTTTAGAAACCTCTCTGGGAATGCTTCTGGGATACCCTAAGCAAACTGTGACTGACATCCCCCCCTCTTTTTAATTACTTTAAAAACAAACAAACAAACAAAAACAAACACTTCAACAATGGGTTGACTGTGGTGTTTTCTTTCTTTCTTTTTTGTTTTTTTAAGACAGATTTCTCTCTGTAGCCCTGGCTGTACTGGAACTCAGAGATCCGCCTGCCTCTGCCTCCCAAGTGCTGGGCTTAAGTGCGTTGCCATACCCAGCTTTTTTTTGGGGAGGGGGTATTTTCACTCATATATGTCACTATTTTCTTTGTATTTGCTCCTGCCCCTGGATAATTTTAGATGCAGTTGGCCTCACAGTGCCTTTATGCTGTTGAATATCTTGCTTTCTCCTTAGTATCCTTGTGATATAGAAACCTCTGTTGCTTTTTTTCCATAAGTATGTATGTGGAAATCTGAGGATATCTTCTTTGAACGTATTTTCATATATATATATGTATACACACACATAAATTAATATATTAATATATGTATAATTTATTTTTTTGACTTTTAAAAATGTATTCTCTGACAGTTTCATATGTATACAGTACATCTTGACCCACTATATATACTGAGGCAGGGTCTGTCACTAAACCTAGAGCTCAACAGTTTCAGTTAGTCTGGCTGGCCACTTTACTCTGGCAATTCACTGTCTCTGCCTCTCTCAAATTGGGATTCCAAGGGCCCCCAGCCCTTTCTGACCCAGCTTTTATGTGTATTCAGGGGATCTGAACTCCTGTCCTTGTCCTGTGAGGCTCACACCTTTGTATCTCTTTGATCTGCCCTCTCTTCCCCCGCTCTGCGCTAGAAATGCTTGAGCAGTGACTTGCATTTTTTACGACAGGCATGATTTTCCAGTTTTGCAGCCCCCCTGGATAGGGGAATCTCCTTACTGGCCAGACATTTCCAAATCTTGAAGGCAAGAAATGGACCTGTGGGAAGATTTGATTGGGGCTTGTGATCCTACTTTAGACCAATGAAAGAGCACCTGATTAAGAAATACATAAATCTTTTAAAACTATAAATAAGGGAAAACTAGCGTTTTCATCTAACATTTAAATGTACATCAATTGTTAAAGAGCCAAAGTAGCATTTTTTTTTTTTTTTTACAAATGGGCTTAGCTTTAATTATTCATACATCTCCTTGAATTATCACAGTTATCGCATAAGTGATGAAACAGTGTTAGGCAAATTACTGTTTCTGCTCACAGAGACAGCTGAGTCTAATACTTAAAGTCTCTTCAATTACTTCCCATTACTCACTATAAAATCCAGATTCATCGATGATGCATGGACTGTTAGGTCCCTGTTCTCTGTTGTTGTAGAGAGCTGATACTAGTTGGAATTGCATCTGTGTGATGATGAGAACACATCACTCTTGGGTCATGCTGTGCCTATGGAGAGGCCAGTAAACGCCCCAGCATGTTCCAAGGTTAGATGCCCTTACATTCTTGCATAATCTGGACATCTGTACATGACTGGCCAGCCTCTGCTGTCTTCCTACCCCCCACCATGTCTCCTTGGTAATTCTCCTTATACTTAAAGTTATTATTTTTTTAATGTCTCTCAGGGTGTGGGTGGATAGTTCAATCAGAAAAATGCCTGCCATGGATCTGAATGTGGTCTCTAGTTTCCAGGAGCACAGCTGAATGTTCGGGTGGAGGATGGGGTGGGTAGTGGAGGTAGGTGGATCTCTGAGGATGCTGGCCTGCTGTCCCAAGCCAAAGAATAGTGAAAGACCAACTTTCAATAAACAAGGTGGATATACCTTCTTGCTCCCAAGAAACAATATTCAAGGTTGACTCATGGTCTCCATACACATAAACACACACACACACACACACACACACACACACACACACACACACGCACGCACACACACACACACACACACACACACACACACACACACGCATGCACGCATACCCTCTTTTATTTTTGCTAAAGTCAGTTCCTTAAAAGATAGACATGTATTTGTCATGTTTATTCCCATATCTGTAAGCACAAACATGCCTGTTGCCTAGTATGTTCTCTGTGGTGTTTATTGAACTCAGGCTTGACACCTGCACAGATGGCTGGATGGATGAATACATGAAGAATGAGCAGAAAAGCAGCAGATTGTACATCATAGCGTTACCAGTCTTTTCCATGAGACCCATGACCCTTGGATATCAGAGTCAAAATTTCAACCTGATGAGGAGTAATGACATCTTATTTCAGGATGTGTGAGCCCTAAGGGAGGCTGTACTTGCAACTGTCTCCTGTCGCAAATCTCTTGTGCTTCCTGTAGCCAGGCATAGCAGTTATCTAGAGCGCAGTTACCCTCTCCTATCACAAGTAGTGTTAACAGAGTTTATCAGATGCTGATGTGCGGCTGGACATACACCAGTGGTTGTCATTTGACACTAGTTCTCATTTGATAACTAGGTTAGCCTGGTTATCTCCTGACTGGCTGCTTCCTGTTGCTGCTTCTGCTTCAGGTTCTCAGATGTTCTTTGCAGACGGGGTATTGGTGTCGTGGTGCTGCTTGACTTATTACATTCTCTTCCCACATGCCAGAGCTTCTCCAGGCTGCTTTACAAAATGGGTAGCTTTTAACAACAGAACTGTCATTTTCGAGTTCTGGAAACTAGAATCCTAAAGTTGAGGAAGACCGTGGGATCTGTGAGGCCTTAGGGAGGACCCCTTCTTGTGCCTTCTGAGTTTCTGCCAGCCACCAGCATTCCCTGGTTTTGTTGCTGTAGAGCTGTGGGCTGTAATTTGGGTTTAGGGGTTTAATTTTTTTTTTTAAATTTTAAATAATATGTATGCATTGGGGCTGGAAGGATGGGTCAGTGGTTAAGAGCACTTGTTGTAGAGTACCTAGACTTGAGTTCAGGCACACATGTGATGGCTCCCAACCACCCATAGATGCAGTTCCAGGGTATCCAGCACCCTCTTCTGAACTCCTTGGGTACCAAGCACACATGTGGTGCACATACACACATGCAGGCAGATCGCGCACACATAAAATAATATAGTTCTAATAATTTTTAAATTATGTGTGTATGTATCTGTGTGTGGGGTGTGTGTGTGTATGTGTGTGTGTGTGTGTGTGTGTGTGTGTGTGTGTGAGAGAGAGAGAGAGAGAGAGAGAGAGAGAGAGAGAGAGAACATATGTATGAGAGTACATATCTGAAACCACAGATGTCAGATCCCCCTGGGAGCTGACATTACAGGAAGTTGTGAGCTGCCTTGCAGGGCTGGGGACTGAATCTGGATCATCTGCAGGAACAGTTTGTGTTCATAATCACTGAACCAGCCTTCCAGCCCCTGTTACTTGAGTTTTGAATTCTCCACCCAGGCCCATGTTTGGGTGACTAGGTCCCCAGGAAAGTATTACTGGGAGCTGGTGAAATGTAAAAGATGTGGGTGCTAGTGAGATATCTTCAGGTCCTTGGGGCCATGACCTTGCAGGAGATCATAGGGCATGGCCCATTCTTTTTCCTTTCTTTTGCTCCCTGGCCATGTTGTGAGTAGCCTTTCCCCGGCCCAATTCAGTAGGCCAGTTGCTCACAAATTGAAACCTCTAAAACCGTGAGCTAAAAGAAACTTCATCTTGGGATTTTTTTTTTTAAAGTGAGGGAAAACTGACTTACTCACTCTTGATTTCTCTTCCCTTTCATACTGCTGTTGGAGGTATGTGTTTGGGTGGGTGAGGTGGGGCATGTGCGTGTGTTCATATATGTCCAAGTGCCTCCTCTTTAAAAAACTACATTAGTCATATTAGCCTTAAGGCCTGCTCTAATCTAGTGCTTCTTAACTAATTTTGTCTGCAAAAGGTGTGTTTCTAAATAAGGCCAGTTAAAGCTCCAGGTGGACATGGGTATGTAGGGAGGGACACACCAGTTCAGAAACCAAGGCTTCAACTTTCTACCTCGATGCTGTTCTGTGAACTTAATGTAGTCCACTGCTCTTTGAGTAACTTTGCATGGCTTATCATCTCTTAGGCAAGCATGTTCAACCTAAGGCCCATGGGCTGCATGTGTCCCAGAATAGATGCGGAAGTGGCTCAGCACAATTGTGTATAATGTCATGTTGCAATATCAAAAGGTTGGACACCCTCATTAGAATTTTAGCTTTTTGTTATATGGTGTTCCATCTCTTAGTGTCTCCGTTTCTATGAGGAGACTGATCACATAATACCTGTATCTTTGGAGTTTTTGAGGAGTCAGAGAGATGATGTATGTAGACGAATTTCTAAACAGTCTTATTAAATAAGAAACACAGAGCCAAATACAGAGGTAATAGCCAAAGAGATCAGAGACCTAGTGAAGAGCCACGACTACCTTATCTTACCACCTCACCTCCGTCGCTTCCCCAGAAAGAGCTTCGCTTCCCCAGAAAGAGCTTCTTCCCTTCTAACCTGTGTTTTTATTGCCTTTCTGTTCTGCCTTCTCATTGGCTCTAAGCCCAGCCACATGACTTCCTCATCACTGCCTGTCGATACAGACCTCCAGGTCTCTATGGTTGGTGCTGGGATTAAAGGCTCGTGTCACCATCTTGCCTGTGTCCTTGACCACACAGAAACTCTGCCTGCCATGTGATCGGATTAAGGGCATGGGCTACCGCCTGACTTCTGTTTATGGCTCACTGTGTGACCTCTCATCTCCAGGCAAACTTTATTTATTAACATACAAATAAAATCACAATTAAAATATCACCACAGATGTAGGCAGACCATGTAATATACCGAATATTGTATGTACTTGACATACTTCTCTGTTTGTTCATTTCTTTGAAAACTCAACCTAAATGTATATTCTGCACCTCCTCTTTATTCCAAATTTATGTAGGAACCCCTGTGTTGATATATTCACTGAAGGTAGTCCCAGGATTATTAACAAAGATGTTAGGTGGGGGCATGTAGGATTCTGCTTTCGAGAGTAGAGCCTGGTGCCTTGTGTGTGCAAGACAAGCACTCTACCATTGAACTCTTTCCCCAGTCCTCTTTCTACTTTTCATTTTAAGACGGATGTCTCAGTACATTTCACAGGCTGGTTCTGCGCTCACATGTAGCTCAGATAGGCCTTGAGCTTGTTGTCCTCATGCCTCAGCCTCCTGAGTAGCAGTGATTACAGACATTGCCACCAGGCCTACCTGGTAACAAATATTTTCAGAAAATTATAAGCCAGTGCTGAAATTTGGGCCAACATTAGAAAATTAACTTAAGTTTTTTTGATTACAAATTGTCACACTCTCATAGTGTACCAGGCGATAGAGTTCTTTCCACAAGATATGCAGTATTAACTAATTCTGCAGTGGGTTGAAAGGCAATACAAGTCAACATCATGTTTGTGTTTGCAGTTTGGAAGTAAAGCCAATTATGACTATAAAATTGCAGTCCAACTCTATTGTGTTCTAACTAAATATAAATGTGATATAAATTAAAACCCACAGGAGGTATTTCAATTTAATCTTAATTGTTATTTTTTTCTGAAATGTAAAATTGAATAAATGTTAAGAATCTCTTTGAACATGGCAAAATGGACTAAATTTAATTATGCTGCATTGTTTTATAAATACTTTGTAAGTTCCAGGAGAGAATGAAGCTTATATATCTGGAGTGCCTTGAGGTGATTGCATCTAGGGGAAGAGGATTAGGTTTTCATGTGACACATGTATCATAACTTTAAAAAGAGATGGTTCCATATGAGAAATTCATATAGTGTTTGTACTTGACTGGCAGAATTTGTAGATTCAATATTTGTGTTCTACTTGCTTAAACTTAAAAAGAAAGTAATTTTAGAATTACTTGTTTTTGAATCTCACTGACTTTAATGACTATTACAGAGGCCTTATAGAAATTGTATCAGAGGTGTTTATTTAGAAGAATAAAAGACAGATGATTATGGATAGGAGAGCTGATATATATGATGAAAATCAATTTTCTTGTGTTAAACAGCCTACCACATCTGTGACCAAGATTTCTGAGAAACAGCTTCCAGGGAGGAGTGGATTACTTTGGCTCATGGCTTCAGTGTTTTCAGCTTGTACTTCTGTTGACCGTGGGACTATTGTGAGGCAGGGACAGAATGGTGGTGGGAACATATAATAGCGGCTGCTTAACTCAGAGCAGACTGAACACATGTACATGTGTACATGGGTGTGCTCTTGTGCATGCACTCGCACACACATGGGGGTGAAGGCACTCTCCTTTTTGTGTACGTACACACACACACACACACACACACACACACACACACACACACACACATGTTTTGCTAATCTCCAAGGATATTCTCAGTCCCATCAAGTAGAAACACCAGTTGCTCATACATTTATAAAGATTAATCATCACAGAGCTGGGGAGACGACTCAGTGGGTAAAGGGCTTGCTGGTGTGATGGCCTGCATCTGTAACTTCATTATGGGGTGTGGCGGGCAGAGACAACCAGATCCCTAGAGCTCACTGACTAGCCACTCTAGCCAGGTGGTGAACTCCAGAGTGTTCTCCAGAAGAAGAGTGATGAGGAAGAAACCTGACATTGACCTTTGCCCTCTGCAGGTACATGCACAAACTTATACACACCGCACACACCACTACAGATACAAAGAGTACAACAGGAGTAGTTTGTAAAATATGGAGCTCCCCATAATGATTGTAGCTCTTTGGAAAGGTTCTTCCTCCTCCTCTGATTCTGTGCTCTCGGCCCAGTCTAGGTTATCCAGTAAGTGTGTGTACTGAAACACTGGGTCAGAAAGTAGACTAGGTGACCATTTAGATTTCTGTTATTCATGAGTTTCTATGAATCTGAAATCGGTATAAAGGGGATAAAATTGAAAAATGTTGGAAGGAGGCAAGGTGCTTGCAGGTCTGAAATATTTGGTTAAAAATGATTAACTTTCGATATTCAGAGCAGCAGATGGATGCTAGGGGAAGGCTAAGAGAGTATATAATGGAAATTCTTCTTGCGGTGTATTATTGTCCACGGTAGAAGGGTTGGGAGGGGAGGGAACACAGGCTAGAATACACCATGGTGTCTCCTGGGAATCTTTGCTATGTAAGCATTTTGGGGGTTAAGGAATGGAAACTCCAGTTGCTCATACATTTATAATTTCAGAACCAGAAGTCAGCATTTCATCTCCTAAGGGTGAAAACTAACTCAAATTCAATGAGATTAATTCACTTTTGTTTGGAGGAAAAGCTGATGCAGTGAGTTGAGCAGGATCAGGAAAGCTGATAGTTTGTGTTTACCAAGTTGCCTTGTTTCCTGTGCAATCAGTGTCCTTGTGAACAGACCATGTCTTCCAGAATGTTACAGGACTCCAACTCTGTACCCTTTGGGCTACTGCTTATATTGTTTTGTTTCTTTTTTGAAAATGAAGTTAATTATTCTACCTTAAGAAAGATTGTTCTCCTGTGTACAGCTGAACTCTTACCTTCTCATGAACATTCTCATTGTCTCACATTTATTTATTGGTGGAACATTTGTAAGTGAAGAATATTTAAAATTTACTGGATTCAGGCAAACAATAGTTTAAGCTGACATGCTTAGCAGCCAAACAGTAGGATGAAAATGACTCATTTGTATTAATTAAAAAAAAAAAAAAGGCCAGTTGATGACTGCTGAGTGGCTGGGTGCTCTTGTAGATCCTTGGGAGTATAATACTGTCCATCACTGCCAGATCCAGGTTATTAATCAAGGTAAACAAATGTAGAGGGTGTAGAAAGCGCACTTAATTAATACAGTTGTATAACTTACTGTTTAAATTATAGATGTTCTTCCAGGGATTTAATGACATTTTTGATGCTGGGAATTCATTTGTAGTGATTCTGACCCTATCTCAATATATAGACATCTATCTACTTTGTAACTATAAATTCAGTTTAGTGTAGTCTATTTATTTGTTTGTTTACTTGAGTAGCTTTTAAACAAATATTTTTTTTTGTTGTTGTTGTTAGAGCAGGTTCAGTTACCAGCAACCTTGAGAACAAGGTACAGAGAGCTTTCTCCTGTTCCTTCTGCCAGCTGGTATAGCCTCTCTCCACTGTTAGCACCGCCACCAAGGGGGAGAGGCACAGTTTTTACACCTTAGGAACCCACATTGGTGTACCCTCATTACTCTAACACTAGCTGTCTGCTCCTGGCAGCACCAGTCTACTTCAGAGAAGATATGGGCATCAAAGAAACTCCATATGGAGTTTACTTTCTTTGTGGCAAAAGTTAGCCCCTGGGCAAGAATGCTGTCCAAAATGGACAAGCAGGACACAAAAGAAAGTGACTGCAGAACTTTGCCAAGACAAGGCAGGGACAGTCCTTCAAAAATCCTGCTTCACAGAAAAGTCTGTCAGATATTCTAGGCCTGTAGGCCGAAGATGTATGCCCCAGTGTTACAGAGGAACCTTAGGTGACTGTCCGGGCAGCCATCAGTTTCTGTCATTTCTTAATTTGGGATGTTGTTTGCTCTACACTTCCTGTTTACTCAGGAAATTATAACCTTCTCAGATCTCTGATGGAGTTGAAGACTAGATAGTTAGTTTTCTTTTCTTTTCTTTTCTTTTCTTTTCTTTTCTTTTCTTTTCTTTTCTTTTCTTTCTTTCTTTCTTTCTTTCTTTCTTTCTTTCTTTCTTTCTTTCTTTCTTTCTTTCTTCTTTCTTTCTTTCTTCTTTCTTTCTTCCTTCCTTCCTTCCTTCCTTCCTTCCTTCCTTCCTTCCTTCCTTCCTTCCTTTCTTTCTTTCTTTCAACAAATTCAGAAAAGAAACTCACAATAGAGGTGTAAACTGTATAGGGTTGAGAGACATCAAAACATAATTTTGGGTTGGTAATGCAAGCAAGTTAGGATAGAAAGTGAATTAGGTACAACACTTTGGATTCACCAAGATGGGATAGATAATGGAGTATTTTCTCTTATTTGTCAAATGCTAATGGGCTAGACATTGTTAATGTAATTATTGCCTGTATATATTTGTATATAGTTATTGTACTTATTGTATATAGTTTTTCTATATTAGTTAAAACCTTTGTTTTTTGTTTAGATAAAAAGGGGGAAATGTTGTATGACATTTTTTTTTTTGTGTTCTGACAAATAAAACTTGCCTGGAGATCAGAGGGCAGAGCTAGCCATTAGTTAACCATAGAGGCCAGGCAGTGGTGGCACACACCTTTGATCCCAGCACTTGGGATCTCATGCCTTCTATCCCAGCACTTGGGATCTCATGCCTTCGATCCCAGCACTTGGGAGGCACTTAACGTATTGCTAAGACTAATTATGATTGCGCTTTAGCTTTACTTTTGGTGTAGTGTAGTTTCTGGATTTGGACAGATGACTGTTGAGATGGACGGCCGTTACAATAACTCGGCATGGTCTACTGTCACAGCCTCCTATTGAGTGTCTCCACCGCTGTGTGCTGTCTCTTCACTATACCTCACCATCACCCATACCCCCTTGTTCTGATATGCCTACTTGAGTATGTCTTCTTTCTCATATGTCTTTCTTTCTTTAGCTGCTCTAAACTTACCCTTGGAATGGTTCTCTCCTGGATGTAGGTTTTCAGCTTCACTGGGTAAAATGGGAACCCGACTGCAAGACCACATGATAAGATTATGTTTTAATTTGTAAGAAACCTCCCAACTACCTTCCACACTTGCCCTTCCACTGTGCGTTCCCACAACAGTGAGTGGGAGTTCCTGTTTTTCCACATCTTTCCAGCATTTGGTGCTGTTGTTGTCCTGGGTTTTAGATATTCTTATCTGTATATATAGAAGTATTTCACTAGTGTTGTTTCTGTGGATAGGGTCCACCCCCACCCACCCCCATTTGAAAGTTCTGTTGTCAGAAATCAGTCCAGGTTGCAAAGACAGAGAGCAGCACTCCAGGTGAAGTGTCGTGACAAGGGAGCACTGTAGCATGAATCTTAAAAGTCTTATTAATAAAATCAAACCTGAGCCGGGTATTGGGGTGAACACTGGAAGGTCAGAGAGACAGAACAAACCACAGCTTCCTCACCTGGCCAATTCCTCAGGTGGTCCTGTTTCCTCAGACTGGAAGCCTCTGTGTCCTCATATCCAAATGACTCTCAGCTGAACTGTGCTTCTTGAAAGCCTGAATGCTTAACCAGCCACATGCCTAACCAGGCCAGAATGCCTCTAGTTTCTGGTCCTCACGCCTTATAGACCTTTCTGCTTTCTACCACCACTCCCCGGGATTAAGGGCTCGCTTTCTGGGATTAAAGGCGTATGTCACCATGCCTGGCCGTTTCCAATGTGGCCTTGAACTCACAGAGATCCAGAGGGATTTCTGTCTCTGGAATGCTAGGATTAAAGGCGTGTGCTACCACTGCCTAACCTCTGTTTAATATTGTGGCTGTTCTGTCTCTGACCCCAGATAAGTTTATTAAGGTACACAATATTTGGGGGAACACAATACCACCACAGAGCACTGGACTCTTGATCAGGCAGGAGTGAGCACTCTGGATCAGGACTTGATCTGGTTGACTTTAATGTAGGTGGTAACTGTGTCTTTCCTCCATTGGCTGGGGCCTGACCTCAGGCTTTGGGGACTGGCTACCTTTAAAAATGTTGACTCACAGGAAGTGAAGGGGGAAGGGGCCAGACCCTTCAATCCCAGAATGTAGCAGGGCCTTTGTATATACAAAGGTGTTACAGGGCGTGGGAGAATTAAAACATTTACTTAAAAGTCTTACACGTTGGGGGAGCTAAAAAGATTTTAATTCCTTGTCATAAACACAAAGGGTTTTTTTTTTTTTTTTTTTTTTTTTTTTGTGTTTTGGTCTTTCTACAGGGCCTTGGCCATTATAGAACTCTTTATATAGACCAGGCTGGCCTCAAACTCACAGAAATATGCTTGCCTCTATCTCCAGAGTGCTGAGATTAAAGGCATGAACTACCATGCTTGGCTCTGAACACAACTTCTATAAAACACTTATGTTTAATGTTTCTTACACTACTAATAATGAAGAAAAATAAAGAATACATATAATTTGGAACCTCTGGGAAATGTATTGGTTTTGTTTCCAGAAGTTTCTGTATTTAATATGAAATAAGGCAAATACCTATGCATAAAGTTAAAGAAGTAAAAACCAGTAAAGCATTAATTTAAAAAATATTGATTGGTGCCAGATAGACGGCTCAGCAGTTAAAAGCACTAGCTGCTCTTGCTGAGAACCAGTGGTCAATCTCAGCCTTCATAAGGCAGCTCACAGCCATCTCTTCTGGGGAATCAGATGCTCTTTTCTGACTTCTGTGGGCACCAGGCACACACATGGTGCACAGATGTACACACAGGCAAAATATTCATACACATTAAATAAATGTTAAAAAAACACAAAAGAACATCTGCATATTCCAGGTAATATTTTTAGAGAGAGCCAAAAGTAACTTTTTAGGATTGTTACATATTCATGAGCTGTACAGTTTCAAAGAGTAAAAACGTGTACAGCGAAGAGTTTATCTTAGCTTAGTCTGTTACAATCACTCACCTTCTCACCTTCACCATTACGTTATTTGGGTCCCCTTGGGGTCATGATGGGCATTGGTGTGTAAGTGTTTAGTGTGTGCCATACTGAATGTCATGTAGAGACAAGGGTATGTTCAAGACAAGTGACATTAAGGGCTAGATAGATACCTCACTGGATAAAGAGAGCACTTGCCGTGCACATGTGCGACCCAAGTTTGAATTCCAAGCACCTACATACCAGGTGGGCATGGTGACCCACCTGTAATCCCAGAACTCTATAGGGCATCCCTAAGGTAGGATGACCAGCTAGATTAGCTTTTTTGATGAGCTCTGGGTTCTACTGGGAGATCATACCTCAACATTTAAGATAGGGAGTGATGGAGGAAAAATCTGGGCATCAGTTTTAGGCCTCAACATGTACACACACGTGCATGTCCTCTTGAACACACATACGTCTACACACATGTGAACATTCATATACATATGAGTACCAAACACATACGTATGCCACAAAATTGCCATTAGGTGATTTTTGCTGAGCAAACATAGAGTGTAATTATGCTGGGGGCTACAGAGTTAATATGTGATAAAACATTAACAGAACCTAGATGCCTATCAACTGAAGAATGGATTAAGAAAATGTGGTACATATACACAATGGAATACTACTCAGCAGAGAAAAACAATGACAGCATGAAATTTGCAGGCAAATGGATGGAACTAGAAAAAAATCATCCTGAGTGAGGTAACCCAAACCCAGAAGGACAAACATGGTATGTACTCACTCATAAGTGGATACTGGATATAAAGCAAAGAACAATCAGACTGCAACCCACAGAACCAGGGAGGCTATATAGCAGGGGGGACCCTAGGATGACTGTGGCTTATAATAAGTTTTGGTTTTACTCAATCACTGGGCAAGCCTCAGTGAAACATTTCACTATTAGGATAAGAAACTGTATCAAGCTGATAATAGGAAATAATAATAAAAACCCAGAACCTCTTGTCATATGCAGTCTATTCTTGATATGTGTCAACATGTGATATGTGGCTATGTGAGAAAAATATATGAATGTAGTTCTTTAAGTTTTTTTTAAACATTTCTTTGTGTGTGTACTTACGCTGTGGTACATGTATGGTGGTCAAAGGATAACTTGTAGGAGTCTGATCTCTCCTTCCACCATGTTATTCCTGGGATTGAATGCAGCTCATCAGGTTGGGCGCTGAGTGCCTTCACCCACTGCGCCACCTCTCTGACCCTGGGAATATATTTGTTATGCATTAAACAACTATCCTTACATTTGCTCATATAATCTCAATACTTACCATGCGCACAAATGATAGCAAACACATACATTTGCATCTTTCTTTTCATCAG
Source organism: Peromyscus nudipes (assembly GCA_902168325.1). NCBI lineage: Eukaryota > Metazoa > Chordata > Mammalia > Rodentia > Cricetidae > Peromyscus > Peromyscus nudipes. Next base: position 5,511 of record CABHPH010160596.1, on the reverse strand, counting down.
ATGGTACAGTTTGACTCAGTCAGTGTATCTCAAACCTTGAATTACTGAGCGCTGAGCCTCATTGTAAGGTGATTTCATTATTTTTAGAATCCAGGAAATACAAACTATGAACTGGGATGTCCGTAGGGACGAAAGCTGGGAAGCAGACAGTACCCTCAGTTACCTGATAATCATCTTTTTACCAAGGAAGGAGAAGGCAGCGCAGGCAGTGTGGCTCTTGATGGGGCTGCGTGCCACTCGGAGGATGCACATGGCTAACCCGTGGGGCTGACTCACTCAGTGCAGCTGGAAACGTCTCTTTTAATTAGGTAGGAAGCACCTGTGCGGTATTACCTCATCACTTTTCCTCTTCCCAGTCCAGGCTCATTAGGGATTTCAAAAACAAAAAGAAAAAAGAAACAGAAAAAAAAAATCCAACAAGCTGGGATTTAGATTTTTTATTTTATTTATTTATTTATTTATTTTGTAGGCAGTAGGATTGGTGTCTAAAAAAGGGCAAGTATACAGACCCTCTGTGGGTAAAAATAAGTGCGAATTATGGAGGGCAAATGACTGTGCTTGCTCTGAGGTGTTTGGCAGGAAACTATCTGTTAGCAGCTGCATGTGTCTGGGTTTGCACTTTCACATTGAGTGTTTGAAAATATTTAGCAGAATTAGTGCTGAATGTGTACAAGGTGTTGTTAAAATGTGAATGGTACTGGTGTTCTGGTCTCTGGGATTGAGTGAGCATGTCTGGTGCAGCAGTCTGTCATGACTCCAGCAGGAGGCTGACACAGGTCACAGTTAGCATCTTCTAAGGGACTGAGCAGCATTGTTTACCAAATGATTAATCACTGAGATTTTCTGTCCTCTCAAGAATTGTTCTCAGAAAGGTTGTAACATGAACCTGCTTTTTTTGTGCAAGAGGACGTGGGGGGCAGAGTCCCACACTATATCCCAGGTTGGTCTAGAACTTTACTATGTTGTAGCTCAGGCTGGTCTTGAACTCACAATAATCCTCCTGCCTCAGTCTCCCAAATACTAAGAAACTGGACACAAGCCACTATGCTTGCTAACCTACCTTTTATTGGGTACCTACGCTATGCTAAGGGCTGTACACATTTATTACTAACTTGAGCAACTACCCCGAGAGACTGGTGGTCTCATCATCTTGTAACATATGGAGAAACTGAGGTCCAGAAGTGATAGACCTCACCCAAGGTCACTCGGCACACGTCAGAGGACTCTGAACCCATTTGCAGTGGGGTTTTGCTGCAAGAGTTGCTCTCTGTGGGTGGGTTTGGGAAATGCTTTCTACTCTAGCACATAGGATTGGGAAGGCATGTTAAGTTGTTGGTGTTGTGTTTGTTCCTAGCCTTGCCACCCCCATAAACAACCTTGTTTGGCACATCTGTTTGTCCCTGTTCTCAGCCTGGTGATTTGTACATTTACTATGGGCAGCAGGTATTCTGGAGCACTGGGTTCAGATCTTCATGATAGCAGTCCTGCACCTCTTGCACTCTGTTTCGTTGTTTTGAGTGCTGGAAGGGTTGTCCTTTGTTGTCACTGAATCACTCATGAATATCTTGAGGCCTCAAGGTTAACGTGTCCTCCACCCCACTGACATTTGACTTCCTGATTGCAGAAACCGTGCAACCAGGATGGACAATGTGTTCCTTCACTTGTGGGTTCAGGTTAATCAATGCTAAGAAATTGATTTTTGCTCTGGAATCAATGTTGCTGGCTTTTACATTACTTAATACAAACCAGTGACTTGACTAATATCAGTTCATTGTTAACCAGAGAAGCCCCCTCCCTGTTGGTAGAATTCCCCGTCTGGTCTGTGTTTGCAGAACACCATCTGCTGCCCGTGGACAGTGTCCTACTGGGCATCTCCCCAAGGCTGGTGCTTGGTTGATTATGATGTACCCTGATTTTAGTCCTCAGGCTGCAGCTACTGGGGGAAAATTTGCTGTAAAGAGTTACTGTCCATGGGTATGTTTGGGAAGTGCTTTTTTTTTTTTTCTACTAGAATGAATATATTTTTTTTCTTTGTGATTCCATTTGTGGGAAGTAGTTTTTATTCCAGCAGGTGGAGGTTGGCTAGGTCCAAGTTAAACTCTGAGCCATGCTGTGCTCAAGGCAGCTATTTTGTTTCTGCCCAACACAGGGCTCCCCAATCAGTTGAATCCCTTAGGAATCTGGCCTTGGTGAATGCTTTCTGTTTCCCAGAATTATCTTTTAGTTTTGTATGTACCTCTTGGCCTAAAAACTTGGAACTATGTTTCAGACTTAGGCAGTAGGGTATAATACCATAATTCCTTATTCCACTTAACGGATTTATTTCTTGAAATGCAAGTTTGTCAAATAAGAAATGTGTTGACTGAGTAGTATTTGAAACACTCAAACTAAAATAAAACTTCGTCGCGTCTGATGAATTGCTTGATTGTACAGGGCTGGAACCCTTTTTCCTTTGGTGACTTGCAGTTACAGCAACAATTTATAATGCCTGGACAGCATCAGCATGCACATTGTCAACACGTGGACTCAGGTGGTCTTTTTGCTTTTCTTCTGGACAGATTTGCTACAGAGTTGATAATTCCCATGTATAATAAATACAAATATATGTTCACCCGGTCCTCAGTGCTGGAGTTTGGGCCCTCTCACAAGTCACACACACACTCCACCCATGAGCTACACCCCAGCCCCGTGTTTTCTTTTCATTCTCATAATGATTTTGCAAGGTAACATTTCCTCCTATTTTACTAAGGAAACTTGCCCAGGGAGATGAAGTCCCTTATTCAGTCCAATCCCATGGTGAGTTAAGTCAGCCTAGTTTTCTGGGTCTCTTATTTCTGTTCCTGAAAAAAATAAGTATCCCCAAATCAGAATATCTGTTTATCATACCAAACAGAGGGGACCTGATAAAACCAGATAGATTCGAGCTGTCCCTAACCAGGGAAAACTTGATGACCTCTATGTGAATTGTCTACTTGTAATGGATTTTTAATCTCAGCCTTGGCTCTCCCAGCCTTCACCTGGTGTTCAGGTTTCCTGACTCCTGCCTTGGCTCTGTCAGAGCAGGCCAGAGATGTGCACCTCAAACCAGAAAACATGACGTGTATGGTTTTGGAAACAGACCTTTCCCACCTCCTGTTCTGGTCAAGTGTTGGATTGTTGCATTTAACGGTGCACTGTTTTCAAAACCAGGTTCATGGGCATTCAACTCTGAGCTTATATGGATAGACCTGAGAGAAGATTCAGTTTTGGTCATCTGTAGCTACTCAATGAAATAAGTATTCTTTGAATTAAATTATTTTCACTTCCACCTTTCCCTTTTCAAGTATTATCTTCAGTGCTTTTGAGTCACATTTTATTAAAATGTACACTGTCACTCGCCAGCTGTGTGGACCTCTGGGCAAGGTAATAATTTTCAGCCTTGGGGCTTGAGCTTGAAGTGGGATATACTACCTACTTTGTGGGGACCATGCTCAATAGTGAGTCAGCACACACCAGACCCAGCTTTGTACACAGTAAGCATTTGGCAATGACAGAAGAAGAATCTTACCATCTTCTAGGTGCTGCACTTGATCCTAGAAAGTTTTGTCAACTTAACACAAACTAGGGTCATCTGGGAGAAGGGACCCTCAGGTGGTCTGTCAACAAGTCTGTGGTGGCATTTTCTTGATTCATGATTGGTGTGTGATGGTCCAGCTCACTGTGGATGGTGCCACCCGGTAGATGTAACCGTCCACCCCTGGCAGGTGGCCTTGGGTTGGGTTGTGTAAGAAACCAAGCTGAGCACACCATAGAGAGCAATCCCATAAGCATCCCTCCTTATGGTTTCTGCCTCAAGTTCCTGCCCTGGCTTTCTTCAGTGATACATACTAAAGTGTAAGATGAAATAAACAGTCTCCTCCCTAACCTGCTTTGGGTCATAGTTTTTATCACAGTAACAAAAAGCAAATTAAGAAAACAGTGGTCTACAAACATATGGTTTTTATTAGAAGAAAAGTAAATAAAAATATCTGTATAAACATTTTGAGGAGAGAGTGGTCATAATGTTGAGAGTTGAAAGTAATCAGGGTTTTTGTACAAAGGTGTAAAAATAACTTTGGAAAATGTGTGTTAGGATGCCTTTGTGATAAATGAAGATCAATCCGTCCTGAGTCCATTTTAAGCAGAGGTATGTTTGTTAAAATGTCATGCCAGTTTACAGGATCTGAGGAACACAGGGTAAGTGAAGCCAGAAGGCAGAGAAGATGTGATCGAAAGGCTGGAGGGACTGATGCTCTGTTTCTGTGGAGTGCCCTCTGTGTGATGAATGAACTTTGGTCAGTTTCAGTCTTTTTTGTGCTTTGTGTCAAAAGCTTATAGACTAATGTTCAAATGTCTCAGTCTAGGTGAAATAACCACAGAGCAACTTGGTGGTGGTCCACTATGCTATACATAGCCAAAAGATGTGCATGCTCCTTTCCAGCTAAGTGGGATTGTTTCTTCAAGGAGGAGAAAGGTAAATTTGAGTTGCTGGGTGGTACAAGTCTACCGTGTGTGTGCAAGATGCCTGAAGGTGAGCCTCCATCCATGATGATGGAGGATGATGATGAGTAGAGATCAAAGTCCATCAATGAGTTCGTGTTTAGAGGTTGGCAAGTCAGATGGCAAGAGAATTCGGGAGTATATCCTGAAGTATTAAGAAACACTATTGGGTATCCTTAGATGTTGAGGACCATTTCTTGTTTCTAAACAAGACATTTTATTGTATTAAATTTTTTTAGGTTCATTTATGTATGTGACTGTTTTGGTGTATCTATGTATCATGTGCCAGATGCTGGTGGAGGACAGGGTGTTGGATTCTCTGGAACTAGAGTTATGGATGGCCATGAGCCACCATGTGGGTGCTGGAAATTGTACCTGGATCCTCCACAAGAGCAACAAGTGCTCATAACCACTGAGCCATCTCACTAGCCCCTTAACAAGATATTTTAAGTAAACAGTTCTTGTGAAAGCTCCAACGTCCCAGTGGCTTAGTTCAGTGGTAGAGCTCATGCTTAACGTGTTTGAGGTCCTAGGTTCAGAACATACACAACCAACGCAGCACTGACTCTCTGAGACTAAGGGCAGGTTTTGGCATGGTGCACCCCAGCTCCTTCACTCACTTAGGTCAGTGTGTAAACAAGAAACAAGAAAGGTACTTGGAGGACCGGCATATTTTGTGTCTCTTTGATGATTTATTTTCACAGTTGTGTTTTCCTTGCAGTGTGCATTTCAAGGATTTCTATGTTGTCAGCTACAGCATTGTGCTTCCAGGCACTTTTCAATGCATTGCCTTTGCTCTCCTGCCCTCTCTCCTTTGGTCCTACCTTCCTCCTCCAGGTTTTGGACAGCATCATGCTACAAGGCCCTGCTGGCCTTAAACTCATCCTGGTGCTGAGATTGTAGGAGGTGCTATTCTGCCCAGCTACCAAATGCTTTTTCTTTTTCCCTTTCTTTTTCCCTTTCTTTCTTTCTTTCTTTCTTTCTTTCTTTCTT
>CABHPH010160595.1:3987-33843 GCA_902168325.1 Peromyscus nudipes | reverse complement strand
TTTTAAATTGTTCAAAGTATCCAAAGTAGTATTCTTATTGATTATTTGGGAATTTCACATAATGCACCTCGATCACACTCACTTCCCTGTCCTCTCACGTCCATCCCCTACCCTTGTGACCTCCTCCCAGAAAAAAGAAAAAGAACAACAACTTTTTACCTTTGCCTTATAGTATGTGTTTTGACATATGGGCTATGATTATTTTTTCTTTATAGTTTTAGAATTATTTTAGCAATCTTTATCATTATTGTTACTATTCCTTTATTTTGAGACAAAGTCTCACTAAAATAGCAACAAATAAACCAAGAATGACTTTGCCTTAAAAATGCACTGTTCAAAGTATAACCTGAGGCCTGCACCTAAAAGAGGTTTAAAGACAACAGCATATGTGAAATGCATAAGCCTAAGTAAGGTATACCTAAGTTAACATCTTCTATTCAAAGCTGACTCCTCTTTAAGAGTCAGCCAGAGCAGGACATGCACTATTATTAAAGAGCTTTTTCCTTTATTAATCTCTAAGTGTGTAGTGATTTCTCACTTTGAAGGCATATTAATTCACTCTCACTGGGTGTGATGCACTTGAGATTCACCTCAGCCATTGCCTTGACCAGGAGAGTGTTTCTTATTGATGAGTTCATTGGATGGATGTTGAATAGAACATTCATCCATCCCCACCTGGAGGAGGCTTGTTATGTTTCCAGTTTTATCATTTACAAGTAAAGCTGTATATCCACTTGTGTATAGTTTTTTAAAGATGAAAACAGATTTTTGTTTACCATAGACAAAGTGCCCATGAGTGAGGTTGTTGGGTGTTGCCGTTTGGTTCTGTTTTTTCATTTTATCTGTTCAGATGCTAGTGTTGTCTCCCTGCCGGTTTTCTTTACAATTTCTTAGTAACTAGTCAGAATGAGTTTCTTTTCCTGTGTTTATTTACCACCATACCTGTTACAAAACGGGAGCTCTTTTGTCCCCCCACCCTTTTTGATGGGAGAATTTTTAAAAAATATTTTTATTTTACTTAGTATTGTGTGTGCATATGCATTATGTGTCTGTGCATGGACATGCATGCTACATACAGCATGTGTGTGGAGACAAGAGGACTTCATGGAGTTTGTTCTCTCCTTCCATTTTTGTGGGAGTTCCAGGGGTTCAACTTGGGTCGTCAGGCTTCCCAGCAAGCATTTGACATGCTGAACCATCCCGCTGTCCCAGGAATTCTTTATGTACATTTTGTATATAAGTCAGTGCCCACAATTTTAAAGCAAGTGTTTTCTAACCCTCTCTTCTGGTTTCTTGTCTCTGTACTTAGAGCAGTTACTTCTGCCCGTTTTACTCCTTTTCTCATTTTCTTGTTTGATTTCAGTGAGTACTCCCTTACATGTCCTTCATTCATTCATTCAACACATAACTGCTGACCTTTTACGGATTTGTCAGCTAACGAGTGCACTTTGGGCTGGAAATCCATTAATATGTAATACTGAATTGCCACATTAATTTGGGGTCCATTTTTGGATGTAACTTCCTTATCATCAACACCATTTTGGTGGTTTTCTATTTTCTACTTCTTGGGCCACTTCTGCATTCCCATTTTCTCTAATTCTCTTTACCTGGACTCTCTAGTCTGGCTTGAGAAGTGGTCTCTGGTAGCAGAACTTGTTCCTGTTACCCACAGGGGCTCCCTTTGCCTCTGTACACATTTGCTAATGAACTAGAAGAATGCTTTCCTCTGTGTGAAAGTTGGATGGAGCTCTGTGGAGTTTCGTTGCTGCTGTTCACTGGAATGCTGTGTGGAAATGTTCTTGTGGCATTTTACTGGGAGGAATGAAAAACACAGTCTTATGACATTTCGAACAGGGCTAGTATTTATTCCACCATATTGCCCTGCAGAGTTGAGCAAGATTTGCATACCACAGAATTACTTCATTTAAAACTACATTTATGCTTACAGATATGCCTCTTTTATATAACAAATATAGCACTTACAATCCTTATAAATGATATCCAGGTACTATGAACACTTTTTAATATTTTAAAATTATAACAGCAACTGATTCTGAAGTGCTCCTCTCCCATAGTGGGGGTGGGACAAGGCTAGTGCGTGCCTAGCAAGCATCCTCCTCCAGGTATATCACAGAGTCTCAAGATTCACTTCCTGCTTTTTTATTAAAATTTGCATTTGGGTATGGTGACGTACTTTAAAGGAAGAAATAATTTGCTTTCATAGTACTGAATTTTTATTTCCCTGTCTCCTCAGTCCCCTGAATTAACCAGCCCCCCTTTTCATTTTTCCACCTTCTTCTCCTCTTCTGCCCTGATTTATTAATATTTCTCTCTAAAAGAAAGTGACCGCAGTGGACAACTGTAGCTATTTTGGGTATTTAATCATTGCTGATATTTTAATATTCCAATCTCTTCTGCTGGTTAGCTAGACCACATTTCTGTACTGCATCTCTGTGTGTGTGCTGGAGCAAGGGTGTGGAGGTCAAAGAGCAGTTTGCAGAAGTTGGTTCTCTCCTTCTAGCATTGAACTCAGGCTGTTAGGCTTGGCAGACAACACTGATTGTTACTAACTTTTCTATTATTTGGTTATTTTATTGTTTTGTTTCTTGAGACAGAGTCTCACTGTGTAGCCTGAGCTGATCTGGAACTCACTGTGTAGCTCGGGATAACCTTGTAATTGTGACAGTCTTCCTGCCTCAGCTTCCTGAATGCTAGGATTGTGGTAGTGAGCTACCCTATCCAGCAGTTGCTGCTCTTTCTTATAGCAGCTGGGATAAAGTTCCATGTATCTGTATAAAAATAGAACTGGATTGTGTTATTTTAAAAAATGATCAACAAAGAAAAATGTCTTTTAAAAATGTAACCTCCTTGTTTTGAAATAGGTGTTGATTACTAGCAATTGTAAGGAATGGTTCAGAGCGACACCATGGACCTCACCTGCTTTTCGTAAGAGTGAAGTCCTGCCAAACTGTGGCACAGCCAGGATGTCCACACTGACAACACAGAGTGTGGGTCTTTTCCACTGCACAGACATCCCTCCCTGGGCTGCTTTCTAGTGACACCCACGTCTGTGTCAACCACCACCACCACATCCCTGCCGTTAGCTGTTCTAAACCATTCTCTGTTCAAGAACTTCGTTACTTCAAAATCCTCATGTGGAAGGAGCCATTTAGTGTGTAACCTCCAACTGGTTTTTCATAATGGACACAATTCTCCAAACTCCATCCAAGATCCATCATAGATCTTGGAGATTTTCATTTTTGTAAGGATTTCTATCTTCATTTTAGAAGTCTAAAGTGTATTCTGAATTTGTATGTGTAGGAGGTTGCTAGGGATCAGACTCAGGACCTTGCACATGTTCTGCTTTTCATGAGGTAAATGCTACTCTTTTCAGAGTTTTTTCACTTTATTACTTTCCCTTTTAAAATTTTTTTTTAAATTTTTACGTGTATGAGTGTTTGTCTGCATGCATCATACGAGTGCTTCGTGTCTGTGGAAGCTGGAAGAGGATGTCAGTCCTCTGGAACCAGAGTTAGAGATGGTTGTGATCCATCATGAGGGTGCTAGGAACCAAATCTCGGTCCACTGCAAGAGCAACAGGTATTCTTAACTTCTGAGGCGTCTCCCCAGCTCTGGTTTTACTTTTCTTAATCTGAATTTAGTTTGTGTTTTATAAAAACTAACAGCTTTAAAGGGACTTGGACTGTAGCTCAGATGATGGAGTGTTTGTTTATCCAGCATGCACAAAACCCTGGGTTCAATCTCTGTACTGTATCAGTCTGATGTGGTGGCACATACCCATCATCCTCGAACTCAGGAGGTGGAGTCAGAAGGATCACAGGATACATGAGATCCTGGAAAGGGTGGGGCAGTTTTAAGACTGAGTTATTAATGAATAATCTTATTGATCTCACTTTTGGTTTTAGTTTTTTTTTAAGCGTCTCTTTGTGTTAAAAAGTGACAAATTTAAAAATGAGAGGGATCAGTTGCATGTTTGTGGTAAGAGATACATGGGTGTTCCATGTATCTGATGAGTCACACTTCTTTTTTTTGTTTTGTTTTTGTATTTCAAGATAGGGTGCTCTGTGGAACAGCCCTGGCTGTCTTGGAACTCACTCTATAGACCATGCTGGCCTCAGACTCACAGAGATCCTCCTACTTCTGCCTCCCAAGGGATAGGATTAAAGGTGTGTGCCACCACTGCTAGGCTGAGGCACACTTCTAAAGTAATTGCTTAGTCTAATAGTATTTACTGAGTGCATACTATATTCCAGCCTAATGTGTGTGTGTGTGTGTGTGTGTGTGTGTGTGTGTGTGTGTGTGTGTGTATTCAAATGGGCCCTGTATCTTGTAGAGCTAACAATACAAGGAGGAAGTTAGAAACAAAACCCATTCCTTTCAGTGCATTATCTTACGTGTTGGGAATCACTTTAAGATGATGGCTAAGAACTGAGACCTTGAACTCCATCAAGTGAGGATAGAATCCTGGCTGTTCCACATTCCATGCCTTCAGTGTCCTCTTCCTAATGTGCCCCTCATAAGGTTGTTGAAGAGACTGAATAGTGCATGCTAGATGTTGACATAAGTTCCTGGCATGGATTCAGTACTCACTAAAGGTGTTCTGCTCTGACAGGAGGTGGAGGTTCAAGGTAGTCAGGTAGAGGAGGGACCAGTTATTGTGGGCAAAGAGTATTGTTAAACTCTTGTAAGGACATTCATCTCAGAGGAGAATATACTGAATTGAGTCTTGTAACATGGGCTGTGGAACAGATGGTAGAACACAAGGAGAACATGAGCCAGAGCTGCAGGAACACTACAGATTGTGTGTGAGCACACATCCCAGTCAGTTGGGAGCAGCAGGACCTGATGCAGGAGTACAAAGCAGTAGGCAGGGCTATGTGTTGGAAGGGGCTGGACTTTTCTAAGCATAAAGGAGATACTGAGGAACTTAAGAGAAGAGACAGACTGGTTATCACTTCTTGGTAGCTGATTGTGCAGAGTGAAGATGCTTTAAAAGGGGGACACAGAGTAACTCAGAGCCTTTGATAGTTAAAAGACAAAGAGCAGGATAATTGGTGTCATTCTTGCCCCCTCTTTTTATATGTGAAACATGGGTCCAGTTCATGGATTCTGTTATAGAATCAAGCTCAACTCAGGTTGTAGGATGTGGGAAGACTCAAAAGCCTTGTCAAAGATTGGCAGTAGTTCCTCTAATTCAGGCAATTAGTCTAGAAACTCTCTTCCTCTAGCTATGTGTGATTTCACATAGGTAAGACATATACATACAAGTTGCATATTACATAGGGGAAACTTGCATTTTAAACTTACATCTCATTTTTAAAAAAGTTTTTCAAAGGCCCTAAGGTAACAGAGTAGATAAAGTGAAGGGATAGTATTACCCAGAATTAGCTGTTAAGAAAAAGAATTTGACTCTCACATTTTATTTATTCTTAACTTATGTTCTTCTTCTATTTTCTCTCATTTATGGAGATTTTAAAATATCAGTTACTGTTTTCGTCGTGAGAGAGCTAGGAGAAAAAGCATAAAAAATTCAGTTCTTGCTGCTACTTTGTACACATCTGTGCCTTTATATTTCCAGTTGTGCAAATGGACTTCATCTTGCCAAGTTCCCCACTGTACACATTGGGTGAAGAGTTGCACCCATTTAATGGACTTTGTGAAGATAAAGGAAAAGAATAAATTCCTAGTTCTGCATTTTATACAGGGTGACACTATCTCTATGAGAGTGTGTGTCTGTATCCCACATGCCATGCAGTTTATCCATTTAAAGCATATCACTTAATGGTGACATGTTTCTCTAACAGGGAAAAAAAGACGTGACCCAGATATTCAACAACATCCTGAGAAGACAGATCGGTGCACGGAGTCCTACTGTGGAGTACATCAGTTCTCACCCTCACATCCTGTTTCTGCTCCTCAAAGGGTAGGTACCTGGCTTCCTGACAGGTAGCTGTTACAAAGTGTGCAGTGTGCCTCCGTGGCCCCATCTGGAACTGCAGGATTAGTGTCTGCAGTGTAAGAGCACCGTCCAGCTGGCTCTACATGGCTTAAGCCTAAAGGAAGTCCTTCCTTTGTGCTGTCTCCTCGGTGTTGTTTCCACTCCCTCCCTCTCTCTGCTCTGCCTTTTTGCTGTCTGTGTCTCTTTCTGTTATATTTCTTTTGCTCCCTCATCTGCCCTGTCCCCAAATGCCCAATTACTATTTTTCGGCTTGCATGATGGTATACCCCACCATTACACACACATATGCATTCAAGCACATACATGTATATTCTAGTTCTCCAACTCAAACAATAGGGGTAAACATTCTTGCAGTAGCTAACATGTCAAAGTGGAGATAAGTTATCTCTGTGAGGATACAGTAGATGTTGTTGTGTTTATGCAGAGCTCTAAAGAGAAAAAAAAACTGAATTCCAGCTAGAAAGTAGAATCCCTGGTTAATTGCTTTTGAAGTCCACTCACACTTGTGTCTCCAGCGTATGGAGGCTACTTTGAATTCTCGACTTTGGTGCTCTAGATGCCGTGAGGCATACAAACGGCAGGTGATGGTCCTCCCCGTACTACCTTTCTGTTCCTGTTCTGTATCTCAAGCCAGCACAGCTCATTTTACTGCGTAGTATTCTTGTTTCCAATGTTGTGGGGCCACATGAAGTCTATTCCACCCGTGTCACATTCCTCCCTTGTCAATTTATAAACATTTAATTGTGATTAAATGATATATAACACAATTTGAAAATCAGCTGTTTTGACAAACAGGAGCTCTTTGCTTCTTCTCCATCCCTCTGTCCCATTGCCCAATGACAGCCATTCTTTTTTATTTGAGTTGTAAAAATCATACATTTATCTCTGCGTTACAAATAATTCTTAGCTTTTGAGTTAATAGATTCCAAATGGATTTTATCTGTTAGTCACAGGGTGTTCTGACACAGAGATAGCCAAGGAAATGACCATTTAGGGCCTAAATCCAGCCCCAAGATAAGGCTTGGACCTGCACTATGGAAGCCCCTCCACACCACTGCAGCTCTCATCAGTCAGTCAGTTCTGCAGACACCACTTCTTTCCAGGAATTCTCATTCACTAGGGCAATTCAGATGTAAAGGGTAGGGGTAGCGGGGGTGTTGGTGCTTCTGAGGACAGAATGGATAAGGAGAAACATTGGCTGGGTAGGTCTACCTCATCCAGTGTAGGAAGAAGCACTTCACATGTAGTCCTTTGTTAAAAGTCAGCATTTTGACTAAATTACCTCTTGTGAAGATCCTTGGAAACTGAGGCTGTAACTTGATGGGTCCATTTCTACATCAAGCAGTGCATTATTTAGGGGCTAAATGGTGGCATGCTACACTGAACACAAGTCCAGCCACATGGAATGAAATTGATACTTGTATAACAAGAAGAATTATCTGGATGCAATGCATAAGGAATTTAGAGCCCACATTTTATGAAAGGGACTTTTAAAAGGACCATTTCATTCTAAACTAATTTCTCTTCTGGCTGAGACACATGGCACTCCAGCTGAGGATGAGGTCGTTAAACTCCTCTCGGTGTTCCAGAAAGAAATCATAGCTATGAGATGCTCTATCTAATGTTAAAATCACACATATCTCCCCAAATCTTACATTTTAAGGTCATTACAAAAATTTTCAACCATCTACAAAAGTAACAAATGCAAGAGTTCATGTACCCATCACTCAGACATCACTATTTTACTTGGTGCATGCCATCTCTCCCCTGTGCGGGACTCAACCCTTTTTAGTTGAGGTGTTTTAAAGCACATCCTTGAACACTTCAATAAGCATCTCAAAAAGAAAGATAGTTTCATTTAACCACAGTGTATTTAAAAGTTAATAATTCAGTAGCAACCAATACCCAGTCTACACTCAATTTCCCTTATATTTTTCACCCTACACTTCACATATTGCAATAAGTATCCTAATAAGGTCTACTTACTGTATTTGGTTGCGATTTTTCTTAGCCAAAAAAATTTAAGTCCCTCTCATTTAGCACCTCATCCATCCACTTATTTCTGTGCTGTGAGTCTGTTGAAAAGTGAGTTGTCTTGCACAATGTCCTCTCTTGTGGAATTATCACACTGCTTTCTTATAGAATGATTTTAAATTGTTATATAATCTGGCATGGGGGTGGCCAGATGGTAAAAGTGCTTGCCTGATTCTAAACCCTGGAACGTACTCCTAAAAGTTGTTCTTTGGCTTCTATGCATGGCATATGTATTACTTCTACCCATAATATTAAATTAAATAAGTTTTTAAAATAATAGTAAATCTTTCCACTATTACCTGTTTCGAGGCTAGAGATTCTATTTAAAGACTTGATTAGATTCAAATTGAACTTTTATTTTGGCAGAAGTATTTTACAAGTAGTTTTCCAGTCACATCAGTAGACATTCCTCTAGTGGTGCTGAGACTCTCTCTAGGCTCAGAGTGTTGTACAATATTTTAAAGGTGTGTTGCTTTTGTTTTATGTTACATTTGTTTTTGGTTTTTTTTTTGTGTGTGTGGGTTTTTTTGGTTTTTCGAGACAGGGTTTCTCTGTGTAGCTTTGCGCCTTTTCCTGGAACTCACTTGGTAACCCAGGCTGGCCTCGAACTCACAGAGATCCGCCTGCCTCTGCCTCCTGAGTGCTGGGATTAAAGGCGTGCGCCACCACCGACCAGCTTGTGTTACATATGTATAACTCTGTGAAGCTGTGTTACTGTGCCTGTCTAAAACACCTGATGGTCTAATAAAGAACTGAATGTCCAATAGCGAGGCAGGAGAAAGGATAGGCGGGGCTTGCAGACAGAGAGAATATATAGAAGAAGAGGAAGGAGCAAGAGAAGGAGGAGGACTCCAGGGGCCAGCCACCCAGCTATACAGCAAGCCATGGAGTAAGAGTAAGAATTACACAATTAAGAGAATGGGAAAAGCCCAGAGGCATAAGGGTGACAGGATAATTTAAGATAAGAAAAGATGGTTAAAAACAAGCCAAGCTAAGGCCTAGCATTTATAAGTAAGAATAAGCCTCCGTGTGTGGTTTATTTGGGAGCTGGGTGGCAGACCCCTTAAAAGAGCAAAAACCAACCAACATTTTGGCACCCAACATAGGGCACCAAAATGTTGTGGATTTTCTTTTACTCTTTCTCTCTCTAGGGGACAGCCACCCATGGAGTAAGAAACAAAGAAAGGTATAGAAAAGGAAAAGCCCAGAGGCAAAAGGTAGACAGATAATTTAAGAAAAACTGGCAAGAAACATGCCAAGCTAAGGCCAGGCATGTATAATTAAAAATAAGCCTCCGTGTGATTTATTTGGGAGCTTGGTGGTGGGCCCCCAAAGAGACATAAGAGTAAAAGAAAAGCCAACAACACAGGTGGTTACATCTAATTAATTATAAGGTTTTCTGTCATCCTTACATTGAACATTTTTATCAGCCAGTGATAACATCGTCTGATTTAGTCATTTTGTTAAGTGTCACAGAACGATAATTTTCAAAACTAGGCCTTCATTGGCTAGTTTTCTAAAATAAATAAATAAATAAATAACTTTCGTCCACTTTAACTGTTATTTTCAAGTAAAATTCATATCAGGGAGGCAGAATAAACGCCTATTTTCATTTTCAGCTTGGATAAGTTATTGTCCTAGAAACTTCCATTGGTGTCCAGTGACTTTCTTCCTCTTCTTCCTCTCCCTGCCTGCATCTCTCTGTCTCCATCTCCTCTCACACACACAAAAGCATATCTATCTGGTATCTTATTAACTAACTGATGAAATATTCCCACATGGCTCATGTATTGTGCACAATTTTCTTAACTTTGAATTAACTGTGGCCTTTTCTGGACATAGTCTTTTGACCTCACCAAAATATTCTGAAAGAGCTTCTTTGCTTTCTGATGCAAGAAGATCAGCCAGACCCAACTTCACATCTCCAGACACAGATCTGGACTCTGGTTCTTTTGATGAGGAATAGTTCTTGGGAGACATTAGTCTGGACTCCCAATTCTTCCTCACATGGAATTGTTATTATTCCTAACCCTTCACAGTGGACAGAGTTAATTCATTATTTTTAAATTTTGCAAATGCTTCCAGATTAGAAGCAGATCTTCTTGACTATTGAGTAGGTAAAGTGTTCAGTAAATGGCATTTTCTGAGACGTTTTCCAATGGCTGTCACATGGCATTGTTTGTTCCCAACAGTAACAACAACTCATTTTCTTTTATATAATACAGTCTTTGTTCTTGAGATGTTCTTACACAAGATCTTTCTTCTGGCACTTTCTATGTAATGATCATTGCACTCATTACCAGTTGAAACATTTGCTCTTTTTATTCTTCTTTATTTATTTAAATAACACTTTTTATTCTTTAAAATTGTTATGTATTTATACAAAATGTTTTTATCGTATCAGTTAATGACTTTTTGGTATTAATAACCCCATGATCTAGGAAAAAAAAATCACACCTTGAGTCCAGTTAATGCTGTCCACATGCACACAGGTATGGAACCATCCACTGAGGTATGGGCAAACTACCAGTGGCCTCCCCAAAAGAGAGTGAGTGACTCTCATTCCTTCAGTCACCGTGAATTGCTATTAGCTCTTTTGCCAAGGGTGGGGCCTCTCACTAAAATTTTCCTGGCTTGATCATATGCAGATCTTATGAGATAACCACGGGTACTGTGAATTGATGTGTGCACAGCCATGTCATGTCTGGAAGTCTCTACTTCACAGCTCTCCTCCTCATCTGTCATCTCTTCTATTCTCTGGCCACTCTCTCACTGTGTTCTCTGCACCTTGGATGAGAGTTGAAGAGTTAATGTAGATTATTCAGCCACAGCTGAACACTTTTCTTGTACTTGGCACCTGGACCAGATGTGAGACTCTCCATTCACTACTGTGCACTGCCAAAAGTGACTACTCTAAGCAAAGTTGAGAACAACACAAATCTATGGTTATAAACAAATATTTAGAAGGCATTTTAACAATATGACCATTTAATAGCAATAATAAGTGTCCCCCATAGAGCCTATGATCTCCCCAGCCATAAGCTTTTGATGAGTTTTACAATAGTAGTCATTGAAATCCCTCCTATGGAACAGGCCTCATATCTAATTTTTTTAAAAAAGTGTTGTGTTTTACCCACATAACCATCATACCACTGTTGCACCAATGGGCACATCTTGCCAGCCAGGTTGTTATTATAACAGGATCCAAATGTCTTTTCTCCTACAGCAGCGTTCAGAGTACCCTCCTGTACAGTCAACACTAGCCAGCAGGGAGAGAGTTTCCTGGTCATTCGTGGTTGATTTCTCTAAGGACATTTGCTCTTCATTTTGCTTTAAGTCAGTTTAAAAGGATCCTCTGATACGCTGCCGTTTTTAAACGAACATGCATCTATAGTAGTGGGCATTCTCCATACTGACACAGCTGGTGTTCAACTGTGTTGTCTAAACTGTAAGTCAGGAGAATGTGACTCACTTTTATAAAGTAGTGACTAATGTTTACTGATGACCTGCCCTAGGCTGGCCATTGTGGCATGATTAATCACAGGCTCTGTTACCAGGAAACTTATCTAGGAGTAGAACAGATTAGGTAGGCTAAAAACTAATTTTAAAACTGAAGACAGGCTTAGCATATGGGACGCTTCTTTATATAGTAAGCGGTAACTTACGAAGCCAGGATTGTCAGGTTGAAATGATGTATGTGAGTTATAGACCCCATAAAGGGTACTGGGAAAAAGTCAGAAAATTCCCAAACATCCCAGCATGTTCCTTACTTTAAGAAGTTGCTGTGTCAGAGAATGACATTTTCCCCTGTTGGGGACAAACTGCTGGGATGAATTGATAAGTGTTCTCCCCAGTGGAGTATTTTATAAATGTTCCCTTGGTTCTCAAAAATAAACCATCAGTGCATCACAGATGGTTCCAATAAACTTCATGAAATGAAAGGAAAAATGTAACTAATTATGCCCAAAACTTGGAGTGGAAACTTTTTATAGACGGTCTCAGCTTGGAAACTAAATTCAGGAATGAGAGAATGGCTGGAGATCATTCAGCCTTTGTGTAAGCCAGAGTTTGACATTCATTAGAGTTCTGTGGGATTGGGAGATTCAGTTTGAGTTTGAGGTTCGTTGGATTCATCATATGCCTGCACTGAAGAAGCATGCGAGGCACTAGAGTTCATGGGGAGGTGGGGAAAGTAACAATAAATAGGACATCGACACCTCCTGGGGACCGGGAAGAACAGGGAAAGGGAAATGGAAAGGATGAGTGAGACACACCCCAGAAGCTGAGCTGTTTGAAATGAAGTGATAGAAGCTGACTGGTAGTGACTTAATGCAGTGTGACATGATACTGCACAGTGAGAACAACGCTGATGTGAGGTTAGGAACAGCTGTGGTGGGGGTGCAAGGTCGAAGAGTACGAAAGACCTGAGATGGGCCTTGAACTCAGTGCTGTGAGACGCATTAGTGACGCCAAGTGTATGAGAGCCCTTCCATCCCAGAGAACTCCGTCCCTAAGGACACAAGGACTGAGATGGCCTCAAGTCAGATCCTGAAAGGTCACAGATATCTTACCAGTGAGTGTAGATTTAATTAGTCCTGGATACTGTGTTTCTCTAGTTCTGTTCTTTTTTTAGGCCAGTGCTTCTCATCCTGTAGGTCATGACCCCTTTGGGGTCACATATCAGATATTTAGATTACAATTTATAACAGTAGCAAAACTACAGTTATGAAGTAGCAATGAAATAATTTTATGTTTGGACATCATCACAACATGAGGAGCTGTATTAAAGGGTTACAGGATTAGGAAGGTTGAAAACCACTGCTCTAGGCCAATAGCCTTTATTTTAAAGCCTCTTTAATACTCTTATTTGTAGTAAGGTAAGTGTAATTAGTGGTTTTCCCTTAGCATTTAAGAAAATATGCCCCTCTTTACATCTTTAATAACATCCCATATTATATCTAGCAGCCGTGAATTCCAGTAGGCTGATTTTCAAATTCCTTTCATAAGAGATTACTAATATAAATTGACATTTCTTATATTCTAAAGAAAATTATGTCTACCTGATATATCAATATTCTGTGCTATTGTGAGCTACCAAGGGAGTACTAAAATAGTACTGAATAGTGGTTATCATTTAGCATAAGTGAAAATAAATCAGTACCACCCTGAACTTTCTTTGCTATTTCCCCTACTGTTTTTGTCAACTGGAATACTGTAAAGTAGCCTACTTCCTAAGGTGAAGGAAAGGGAATTTTATTTTTGTATCGGAATTTCATACAAATAATATGGTCATATGAAAAATAGTACCTTGTTCTCTATTTAACAAAATGTTATCATTAGTGGTTGGTGAGTTTCATAAACTATCTTAAAGTTGTGGTTGTTTTTAGATTTAATTATCATTATGTGTATATATGCATCTGTCTGTGGGAATGTGCACATGAGTGCAAGTACCTATGGAGGCCAGAGGTGGTGGATTTCCCCTGGAACTGTTTGTGAGTCATCTGACAGGGATGGATACTGGGATCCAAACTCAGCTCCTCTGCAAGTGCAGTATGTGCTTTTAACCACTAAACTATCTCCCCAGCCTCTATGTTAAAGTTTTATTTAAGAATTATTGCCGGGGAGGCCTTAATTTGGGGGATGTGGGGATGCGGGGTGGCTTGGGAGAGAGGGCTGGGAAAGGGAGGAGGGGGGATCTATGGGTGGTATGTGGAGTGAGTAGAAAATTTTTTAATAAAGAAAAATGGAAAAAAAAAAAAAAGAATTATTGCCGGCGGTGGTGGTACACGCCTTTAATCCCAGCACTCAGGAGGCAGAGCCAGGCAGATCTCTGCAAGTGCGAGACCAGCCTGGTCTACCAAGAGCACTGTACTAGCATACCTTTTCAAGAACTGAGACATTTAGATGTACTCTTCTCTAGAGGCCTTGTACTGAAACCACAGATCTTAGTGCATATTTAACTGAAGTGGAAAATGATCATCTGTTTAAAACCGTGGTAGAATAGTCATGTTTTGACTCTGTTTAAAACCGTGGTAGAATAGTCGTGTTTTGACTCTGCTTCTCCATGTTCTACAGCTGCAGCTGCCTCTGCTCTGTCTTCTTGCACTTAGCACACAGTTGTCCATTATATCATTCAGTACAGGAATTGTCTTCTGTGAGCTGTTACACATTTTCTTGAAATATTATTGAAATGAATTTAACTCAGTCCTTGTTCATTCAGATGCTGAATTTAACATTGAAAGACATGTTATTTGGACATGGAGCAGATCTGGTGTGCCAGTCTTTCTGTTTCTATGGTAGATACTATGTTTCTCTAGTGTACTTTCCTATGAGCCCTAATTCCACTTCATGATGTCAGTGAGCCAGTCAGTAGGCAGTCCTTTACTGTTCATCTGTTGCTTACAGGCCATATGTAATTCTCTCCTGACCTTTTCTTTAATTCAGCATGGATACTCTGCTGACAAGGGGTCATCACTGCTTAGGTATTAGCCATCTCCAAACTAATGTTGATGGGCCGCAGCAATTTCTTAACTTCTTCAGTAACTCATTTCTCTATCAGTGTATGCATGGTACCACCATCCACCCAATGAAGCCAGAAGCACAGGAATCATTCTTGAATTTTCAGCTTGGATTTATTCTTCATCAACCCCACCTCCAGTATCTCTAAATCTTGTTGGCTCTTTTAGACAGCATCAGCATCTACCTACGGTCTTGTGGCCTGCCTCTACCACCATACCAAGTTGTTATTACTATTGCCAGGCACCTTCTCCCCAGCTTCCACTCTAGCTGCCCAGTCTACTCCTTATTCCCAAGTAACCAAAGTCTTTTTTTTTTTTTTTTTTTTTTGGTGGTGCTGGGAATCAAACCCAGAGCCTCCAGCATGCTAGACAGTTACTCTATCACTAGACTACACCCTACCCCCAACCTTCTATTTAAAACAAATTAGGATGTGTTAATTCTTGCTTTAAATTCTCCACCACACTTAAAACCAAACTGCTTACCTTAGCTTTCAAATGTATATATGATCTGGTCCTGTCCTGCCCTCTTGTGACCCCTACTCACTGCTTCCTCCATTCCACCATGCTGGCCACATTTCCTCTCCTCTGACTCCCCAGGCTTCTTCTTGCCTTGAGGCTTCTTCCTTCTCCTTCAGTATAAATTAAAAATACTCCCTCATTCTCTCACAGGCACACATGTAAGTAGAACTCTAGAGGGCTCAGTTTACTGCCTTCAGTTTTCACAGAACTTCAGAGTATAGGAAATGACCTTTACATTGTTTCCATTCTGCTTCTTCCTCCCAACAAACACACCCTCACTAAAATGCTAAGGCTGCAGTGACAGTGACCTCCCTGTTTGCTGTGTGTCCTCAACATCTGGAATGGTGCCCAACACATAGCAGTCAGTGGGTTGAATGAATGGTGTTTGAATGAACTGTAACAAATGGTGTCTGTGTTTCTGTTATCAGCAGAACTGAACTGGATCTTCTGATGCCATTGATAGAGTTTGTTAGTGGGATAACTCTTTTGCTTTCTGTCTTCTTTGTGTTTTAGATATGAAGCCCCACAGATTGCCTTACGCTGTGGGATTATGCTAAGAGAATGTATTCGACATGAACCACTTGCCAAAATCATCCTCTTTTCTAATCAGTTCAGAGATTTCTTCAAGTATGTGGAGCTGTCAACGTTTGATATCGCTTCAGATGCCTTTGCTACTTTTAAGGTATATTTTCCCCTAAATCAGAGAGGTTATTTAGTTCAAGTGGGTGACCTTCAAAGAGACACTTCTGTACTCCTTAGGCCTAAGTATAGCCAGCCACGGATGAGGTGAGGCCAGCCTTTCACATTGCAGAAAAGTATTCCAAGTACTAACACAAGCTCAGTGGGATGGCTCCTGACATGTCCATAGCAGAGACAGAAGGAACATGTACCATGTGTTAGCACTGCTGCACATTAACAGTAGGTTAAGGTGATAAGCCCCCACTGCAGGCACATGTGCAGGGTAGCTCTGGAAGGGTGTATGGAAACCAGCAACAGAGGCTACCTCCAGGGTAGAACTGGGTGAGGGAGGAGGTGGACAGCAGCACCATGGAATATGAAGACATCAACTCACTTGATCAGTGTAACTCACACTTCCACGGGGTAATAAGCAAAATATTAATAATCGTATTAGTATTTTGATATGATCGGTCATCTGTGTGTATTTATATTTTATATTTTGACAGTATAATCATCTATGTTTTTATCATCTGTTATCTCTTTTGTCATTTTGTGGGTATATTTCACCTAACAGTTTTTTAATTTAAAAATGTTTTAGTCATGATACAATGCACATTTCCTTCTTGACCATTCTTTATGTATATTTAGTGTGAATAAGTCTTCAAGCATCCTTCTCCAGAAGCTTTTCATCTCACAGTATTAAAACTCTGTCCCACTTAACCTCCCCTTTTCTTATTTAAATTATATATATATACATATATATATAATTTAAATTTGAGGAACAAGTAGCTATTTGACCCCCAAGTTAGAGGACATGGCAAATGATTTGCTAAGCTACAGCTGTTTCTTTCTTGGCTAATAACAGAAATTGCAATGGAAAAAATAGATTTTAAGAAAACTAATGCAGATCCTGATTTTCTTCACTATCTGTCACATTTGTTTTGAAGGTCATTTCTGAAAAAGAAATTCCAAAAATTGTATAAAGGCATCATTGGAAAGTTAGACTTTGGGAAGTGGATAAAACTCATTTACATGTACAGATTGAGTCATTTCTTCAAAAACAGCAATTTTTCAGCAATTTAATCATTCACATAATTCTAAGTATACTTCTGTTACTTTTTCAAGGTATAAATACATAATGTCTTTTACTTGTTACTTTTAATAGTACTTAAATATACATTTCAGTAATATTGACACCGCTTATATTCTAATATTGACATATACTCTAATCTTATTTTTTAATAAAACTGCTATTGTTAGGAACTCATCACACAACTAAATTAGTCATTCAAACAGCAACTTGCTCAGTCTCATATTGTGTATATCATGATGAACTTAGAATGACTCAGTGATAAACAGTTCTTTCTATAATAATTCTTTAGAGGTGGAGAAAGGGGAGAACAGTGGTTTTCAGTTCTGAGAACTATTACCTGCACCTTCAGAACCTGCTTAGCCTATTCTGAGAATGTTTGAAGAGAAAAAAACAAAAACAGTATGTTGGCTCATGAAGAATCAGAAAATGGAAAGAGTCCAGAAATGGCTACAGTCTGGGGTGGAAAAGACAGAAGCAGGGACTGAAGAAAAGGGAAGTTGCTGTAGGGAAAGGAAAGAGGCTGGGGTGGAGTGGAGGATGGGGATGGGCTGTGGTATGGAAGAGTGGTGAGCAAAATCAAAGTGTGGTCAAGGGGAAGGCAAGTCTGAGCAGCTCCCTAGGGCCCAGTTTGTCAGTGCCATCATGACATCCCTGGGAACATCATGAAATGATGGACACTGAACTGACAAGAACCATCAGAAGAAGACAGAGTAAAGATGATGAAGTATTAGGGGGTCACAAACAAGTGTATTTGGTTGGTAGCCGTGCTTGCTGAATCTCTGGGAGCTATACAAGAAAGGAACTACAGTCAGGACAAATCTCTCTCGCCCACCAGTCCCACAGCCACTTAGACCCAACCAAGTAAACACACAGAGACTTATACTGCTTACAAACTGTATGGCCACAGCAGGCTTCTTGTTATCTAGTTCTTATATCTTAAATTAACCCATATCTATTAGTCTATAAGTTGCCACGTGTCTCGTGGCTTACCGGTACCTTACATCTCGCTTTTCATGGCAGCGGCTGGCAGCATCTCTCTGCCTCCGCCTTCCACTTCCCAGAATTCTCTCTCCTTGTCCTGCCTATACTTCCTGCCTGGCTACTGGCCAATCAGTGTTTTATTTATTAACTAATCAGAGCAACACATTTAACATACAGAACATCCCACAACATAGCCCACCAGGGTATTTGACTTGTCTCAACTAGCCTGCCTGAGCAGCAAGTCTGGCAAGACTGAGGATGTGGGGCAGGAATTATTTCAGAAAAAGTCAGGCCTAGTGTATGAGAATTGGTGGGAATAACAAAACAAAACCAAAAGCAGTAGACAGATTAAGAGCTACACATGGTGCAGCTTGTTGGGAACTCATGGACAGAAGCAAGTCTTGGGCAGCAGGGAGAGAGAATTCTTATACCCCGGGTAGGAGGAAGGGGTTCCTATGTGAGCTGTGCAAAGGTGAGCTGTGACCAACTGAAATATACTTGACCTTTCTCAAAAACCATTAGCATGTCAAGCATTCGTTAGGAAACGGTCCAGGCACAGGTGGCCAGCATGAAAAGCCTGGCCAACTATCTTCACAGTTTGATTTACCCTTCTGATTTTGGGAACTCCTTAGGGTCCCTGACAGGCACTATGTTTGTAACAACCAAGACTTCTCTAGCCATCTTGAGTTGGGTCCATCTAGGGGAGGATTAAGGAGACCATGAAGATCAGAGGAAGAAATGCAGTGTGAAGAAAGAAAACTAGCAAGACCGGTGAGAAGGAAGGAGAAGAAAGGCCTGGGAACAGACTGCCCCAGGTGTGGAGGCTTCAAAGGCTTACTACCAGAACAAGCCACTGAGCCTCTGAAAGGGCAGAGCATGCTGTGTGGCTGTGGGTCTGTGTATTTGCAACCATCTGCTAGAGGATGAAGTTTCACTGATGATGGCTGAGCAAGGCCTGGATCAGTGAGTATACCAGGATGTCTTTAGGAGTCATTTCATCGCTACATTGCGGTAGTAGAACAGTAGTGTATGGTTTTCTCCTAGGTCCTTGGCCTATTTAATCTCAGGTTTTTGGCCACCCAAACAGTGTTGAGTATGGATTCCATCTCATAGATGGGCCTTAATTCAAATCAGATATTGGTTGGTTACTCACACAAGCTTTATGCTAGTATTGCACCAGTGTATCTTGCGGCAGGACACCATTGTAGATTGAAGGGTTGGTGTTTACCTTTCTCCTTTGACAGCATGCAGAGTGCCTTTCAGTACCATGAACACTAGTCTGTAAGGGTGAAAGCTCTAGGTAGGCATGAACTGGACTTCTCCATGTTCAGTGAATTGTGTGGGTGTTGTCTTTAGCAATAGGTCCTTACCATCAGTTTGTGGGAGCCACCAATGGCCTTGACAATAGCCTGGGTTGTTGGAGGTTCTCATGGGATACCTTTGGCCAAGAACTCAATTAGATATACCCTATTCATGGTCCTGGCAGCTTCATTTGGTAATAAGAGATGGCCAGTTGGGTCTCTGTCTTCCCCCATTATTTGGTGATTTCATTTAGACCTCCTTCATATATGTCTATATTTTAGGAAGCTTCTACTGTATTACATTTTCATACAACATCTCAAATAGCTCTTAGTTTTAGCTGGCCCTTTCTGTATTCCCTTCCTTGCCCCACACTCTTTCCTTTCACTCCTTGTTTTATCCTCTTGTTCCAGGTCCCCTCTTCATCCATCCATAATTATCTATTCTAACCCATCCTTAAACCCTAGTCCCTTACACACTACCTAACCTCTGTGACTGTAGGGGTTGTAGCTTGCTTATGAATGACTTAGAAGTTAACACCAACACATAAACTTTACTCAGAATAATTTTTTTTCTTTTTTGGTTTTTCAAGACAGGATTTCTCTTTGTAGTTTTGGTGCCTGTCCTGGATCTCACTCTGTAGACCAGGCTGGACTCGAACTCACAGAGATCTGCCTGGCTCTGCCTCCCGAGTGCTGGGATTAAAGGCGAGCACCACCACCGCCCGGCTAATTTTTTTAATTCCATCCATTTACATGAGGATTTTATGATTTCATTTTTTAATGGCTGAATATCATTCTATTGTGTAAATGTCCCTCATTTTCTTTACCTGTTCATCCATACACAGACATCTAGGTTATTTCCAATTTCTGTCTATTATAAATAGAGCAGCAATGGATACACATGGTTAAACAAGTGTCTCTGTGGTAGGATGGCTTATATAGCTGGTTCTTGAGGTAGATTGATTCCCCATCTTTCTGAGGAGCTGCCACACTGACTTCCACAGTGGCTGTACAAGTCTGCAGTCCCGCCAGCAATGGAAAAGTGTTCCCTTTCCTTCACGTCTCTGCCAGCATGAGCTGCCATTTGTTTTACCGTCCTTACCCATTCTGATGGGTATAGGATGCAAGCTCAAAGTAGTTTTGTTTACATTTCCCTAATGGCTGAGGATGTTGAACATTTCTTGAAGTGTTTCTCACTCATTTGAGTTTCCTCTTTTGAGAATTCTTATTTTAAATGTGTACCCCATTTTTCAATTGGGCTATTTTCTTGTTGTCTAGTTTTTTAAGTTATTTATATTTTTTAGATACTAACCCTCTACTCGTGTATAGTTGAAAAAAATCTTTTCCCATTCTGTTGCCTGCTGCTTTGTCCTACTGACAGTGTCCTTTGACATAGAGAAGCTTTTCAGTTTCATAAGGTCCCATTTATTAATTGTTGTCTTAATACTGCCTGTGCTATTGTCTGTTCCTGTGCCAGTGTGTTTAAAATTGTTCCCTTAGTGAATCTGGCCTTATTTTGAGGTATTTTGATCTATTTGGAATTTGGTTTTGTGCAGGACAATAAGTTTGGATGTAATTGCATTCTACATGCAACCATCCAGTTTGACCAGCACCATTGGTTGAAGATGCTGTTTCTTTTCCAG
Source organism: Peromyscus nudipes (assembly GCA_902168325.1). NCBI lineage: Eukaryota > Metazoa > Chordata > Mammalia > Rodentia > Cricetidae > Peromyscus > Peromyscus nudipes. Next base: position 13,096 of record CABHPH010160595.1, on the reverse strand, counting down.
TGGATATTTCTGGCTTCTTTACCAAAAATTAGGTGTTCATAGGTAGACTACTATCACAAAAATAATGTGACAATATGTGATGTAAGCTTTAGTAGTGTTTTTTCTATAAACTTGCATGCCCTTGTGTTTGGTGCATACATGTTTAAAATTGCAGTATTCTCTTGGTGGAATTTTCTTTTGAATATATAGTACCCTTCTCTATCTCTTCTGATTAGTTTTGTTTTGAAGTCTATTTTGTTAGCTTGGAATATATTTTTCCATCTTTTTATCCTGAAGTGATGTCTATCCTTGATGTTAAGGTGTGTTCCTTGGATACAGCAGAGGGCTCTATCCTATTTTTCAATCCATTCTGTTAGTTTGTGCATTTTAATTGGGGAATTGAGACGATTGATGTTGAGAGTTACCAATAAGCCATGTTTGTTAGTTCCTGTTATTTTGTTGTTCTGGTGTGAGCTTTTGATTTGCTGTTCTAGGGTTATTTATTCCTTGAGTTTTCTTGGGTGTTGTTAGCCTCTTCAGATTGAAGTTTTCCTTCTAGCACCTTCTATAGGGCTGGATTTGTAGATAGAGTCTGCTTAAATTTGGTTTCATCATGGACTGTCTTTCTTTCTCCATCTATTGTGTTTGAAAGTTTTGCTGGGTATAATAGTCCCGGCTGGCATCTGTGGTCTCTTAGAGTTTGTAGAAAGTCTATCCAGGTCCTCCTGGCTTTTAGAGCTTTCCTTGAAAGCTTAGGAGTTATTCTAGTAGGTCTGCCTGTATATATTACTAGGTCTTTTCCCCTAGCAGCTTTTAATATTCTTTCTTTGTGTATATTTTCAGTGTTTTTATTATTATGCTCTGAGAGGAATTTCTTTTCTGGTCCAGTCTATTTGGTGTTTTGTACACTTCTTGTCTCTTGATAGGTACCTCCTTTTTTAGTTTGGGGAAGTTTTCTTCTGTGATTTCATTGAAAATATTTTTTTGTGCCTTTGACCTGAGTTTCTTCTCTTTCCTCTATTCCTATTATTTTTAGATTTGACCTTTTCATAGTGTTCCAGATTTCCTGGATGTTTTGTGCCTGGATTTTTTTTTTAGACTTAATGTTTTCTTTGACCAAGGTATCCATTTCTTCTATCTTGTCTGCACTGCCTTTTGTATTCCATTAGTGAGGTTTGACTCTGAGGTTCCTATTTGAGTTCTTAAATTTTTCATTTTCAGTTTTCCCTCAGTTTGGGTTTTCTTTATTCATTCTATTTCTACTTACAAGTCTTAAACTGTTTTCCTGCTTTCATTCCACTGTTTCTTTGTGTTTTCATTGATTTCTTTAATGGATTTATTCATTTCATCCTTAAGCTACTTTGAAGTCCTTATCTTATACTTCAGCTGTATTGCATTTCTCAGGACCTACAACATATGTAGGTTTGGGGGCTAGTGGGAAAGCATTTGTCTAGCAAGAGGAATGTTTCTTGATAACATTTTCTTGTTATAATTTATTCAGTCCAACTTAATTTTAATAAAGTTGAATTACAAAATAAACTGTTATTTAGATTTGCATATCATCCTGATTTCCATTGAATATCTTTGGTAGGTTCTTGAAATCTAAATAGTCAAAAAAAAAAAAAAACAAAAAAACACCTCTTGGCATCCTGCCAAAGATGAAAGTACCATTTTTCCATTTTTCAACCAAAGTGCTTTGTTGTTGATATGGCAATGGCAGATAGCCCACAAGTCTTTATTTTCCTTTTAAGTAGCTGGTCTCAGAGGGTTTATTTGGCTGGTTATTTGGCTTTGGGGTTGGGAGGTGGTGGTTTAACCTGATTTGCCTCTTACTTTGCTCTAGGATGACTGTTGTCCGTCCCACATCTTCACTGCTGGCTGTATTCCCATGGCACCGTCTACAGTATAGTCTTCCTCCTCTAAAGGGTTCCCTTGCAGCCATCCACTCTTCCTCCAGGAATCTAGTTGATTCAAGTGTTTCAGTTCCGGCCCTCTCTGTCACCTCCTAGCCCTGTGTCCTTGAGCCTGTGAGTTTCCTTTTGTTCCAGCATCTGGAGAGACTGCAGTAGGTGGCACCTCCCCTGACTCTTTGACCCCATCCCTGCTCTCAGGTGTCTTTGTCATTTCAACCACTTTCTCTAAAGCAGACTCATTAGAAATGTCAATAGCAGGGTTTTAAAGCTTAGTATTGGTACTGTGAAGAATTTTCCCTATCAAGTCAAATGGTTAGGAAATAGGATGAAAGAATTCAGTCAGTATCTGTTTTAATTTAAAATTCCTTAAAGTTTCACTTGTTTTTACTTTGCGTGCTTCTACTGTTTTCTTCTTGGGTAGAATCCAAGCTAGTGTTTTTGCGGCTTTTCCCCTACTCCATGTAATGATCTATAATAAATTAACAGCTGTATGTACATAGGCATGTACATGTGATGTGATCCCTCAGTTTTAGCACATGATCTCTGTATATTTGAATTTGAGGATATGTTGATGTCTATATCATATACACACTGGTATAGATGTATGTGTGGGAGAAACAGACAAACACATCGTTCACCACCTATACCACTGTGTGTATGCAAGGAAATTTCATCCTACTATATTATATTTTACTTTCAGTGAGTTAATTTCAATTTATTTTGCCTATTTGATTTGAAGGTTCTGTTTCTAGTAGAACTCCTCCTGATTCCCCTGTCTCTGGGAATACAGATTTGGCAGAACCTTCCGAGAGAGCAGTGATCTGCCGCGTGCTGTCTGGCTGTCCTGGGGACATGGCTGACTAGGGTAGCAGGTGGAGAGCCCCCACAGGTGCACAGTTTACAGTGTCCGACGCAACCCATGAAGACATACCAACTTCTGCTTTCACTGAGCATGGAAAATTCCGCAAGCTGAGTTCTCAGGGGGGTTCTACCAGACAGGGGGAGGGGCAGTTACAGATGAAGGTCCCATATCTGCATATATCAGAGATGCTCTGCAACAGCTTACTGTCTTCTGGATGTCCTGACACAGCAACTAGTTAGAAAGGACCACAGCCAGACATAGAGGGTTTCTCTACTTGAAAACCCCAGGTCCGGGGCAGTTCTCAGCGCTCTGCTCTGCTAGGAAACGTTTTACCGTATAGCAAAACGCTCAGTCAAGTTCAAGACTCGAGATGTTGTGCTTGAACTTGAAGGCTGTAAAACTACAAAAAGCCCCCTTTCATCTTCAAGAAAGGGATTACAAGGAAGACAAAAGCTTGCTGAGCTTCACAGGCCTATCATCTCAGTAGCTGGGAGGTAGAAGCAGGAGGATCAGGAGTTCAAGACCAGCCTCAACTACATAGTAAGTTAGAAGCTAGCCTTGGCTACATGAGACAAAGATGTGGAGAAAAATAAACCATTGCATATTATTTATATGAATTCAAATTAGTGCAGTGCTGTGGAAAACAGTATGGCAGAACCTCAGAAATGTGAAATGGTATTACCATAAGACTTAACAATCCCATTCATGTGGGTATTGCCAAAGAAAATGAAATGAGTGTGTTGAAGGGTAAATTATTGCAACATTGTTCACAATAGCCAGGGAAAGGAATCAACCTAAGTATCCACTGACAGACAAGTGAGTAAATAAATGAGGTAGTGCCTGGTGAGATGGCTCACTGCAAGCCTGACAACCTGAATTTCATCCCCAGAATGAAGTCACATAAAAAGCTAAATGTGGTAGCATGCATTTGTGATCGAAGCACCTCGGTAGCAAGATGGGAGGCAGAGGTAGGAAAATCACCCAGAAGCCTGGAGTGTGTAGCTCAGTGGCAGGAATGAAAGAACACTGCTCAAAACAAAGGTCAAAGACAAAAAAACAACTCCCCCAAATTGTCCACTGATGTCCATTAGTGCCCTTGTACTCACACACACCATAAACACACCATACACACAAACACAAAAGGAAAGAAAATGGGTTGTACAGCTACAGTGACGTGCTGCTTAGCTATAAAAAGAAAGAAATCCTGCCATTTGTGTCAACGTTGATGAACCTCAAAGAGTTATGTTAAGTAAATAAGACATAATAGGAAGACAAATCATGCTATCATTTCTGTGTGAGATCTAAAGATATTGAACTCACAGAAGAGAAAACAGAATGGTCCTGGGCTAAGAGCTGGTCAGAGGATACAAGATTTCAGTTAAGTATACCAATAAATGTTTGTTTATTATAGTACACGTCAATGCTTGTTAATAGCAGCGTGTTGTGTTTTGTTATCACCACAAATAAGTGAATATAATAGGTAATGCATATACTAAATTACCTCACTGAGTCACGTGTTACCTTTCCACAGCTTTCTATGACAAAATACTTGAGACCCACAACCTAAATTTCATTTAACTCACACTTCCAGAGCATGGTCGGCTGACTGGTACTTTGGGCCTGTGGTGATACAAAACTTCTTTCAGGAAGGGTGTGGTGGATCAGTGCTGCACACGGGTGGGAGTGCTGTTCCAGCTGAGCTCTTGTGTATACGACTTGTAGTCCCAGCTACAAGGTCACTGCACCCAGGAGTTCAAGACCAGCTGAAGCCTGAGCAACATACTCAGAAACTTCATTTCCCTCCCTCCCAGTAGCTCAGGCAGCAGCACTGCCCTGGGCCTTTTGGGAACATTTAACCCAGGGTCTGCGGGTGATCCTCAGCACCATGGGGAAATGATCCAAAGCAAGACATACCATTAGACCATTGCACAGTACTTCAGAATATCATCTGTGTACAGTAAATGTATGTACAGCTAAAAAAGGTAATTTAAAAAAGTGTGCAGAATGCTTTAAGCAGTTTACCTTTTTGTTATTTAAATAGAAATAGGGGCCAGAGAGATGTCTCAGAGATGTCTTCCAGAGGACCTGAGTTTAGTTGCAAGCACATTGTCGTACAGCTCACAGCAGCCTGTTACTCTAACTCTAGGGGATCCAGTATCCTCTTCTGGCTTCCACAAGCCGCTCTACTCACATGCCCTCTCCCCTCCCCCGACCATGTGGGGGGGATTTTAATTAACTGTATTAGCGTATTAGACTTTATTCTGGAAAGGTTAAAAATTCTTGTTTTTAATTAAATTTTTCATAATACCTAAGTTGGGTATTTAGCATCTAAGTATATAAAAGGGATTAGATGAGGCTTATCTTCTTTTTTCAAACATTGAAGTGAAATAAGGATATGATTTAGGTGTGAGTTGAAGACAACCAGAAGTTCCTTCATGGTTTTTTGCAGTTTTCTACAAATTTGTATCTGTGGTAAGATATGATTGATTCTCTTCAACTTGGGGAGGACACATTACGTAACTGAGTAACTTGCAGTGTATATCTCATGACCCATTCACCTGAGAGCAAGCACACAGTGCTGAGATCATATGTTAAATGTCCAGCTACCTCCATTTGGGGGGAGCAGAGACGGCTCAACAGGCAGGCACACAGGAGCTGCACAGACCTGATCGAGTTTAATTCTCAGAATGTATTTCCGGGTGGATGGAGAGAACCAACTCTGCCAAGCTGTCCTCTGATCGCCAGCCAAGTGCTGTGGTGTACATGCCTCTCCCCAAACCATACACACAACAACAACAATAATAAAGTTTAAAAATGAGTAAATGATCAAAATGGCAGGGGGCTGGGGAAATGGTCCGATGTTTTAAGAACGTAAAAACCTGAGTGTGCCACACACCTACCTGTTAACCCCAGTGCTGTCGTGCAAAGACAAGAGGATCACTGGGGCTTGCTGGCCATCAGGTTCAATGAGACGCCCTGTCTCAAAGGAATAAAGCAGAGACAGAGTAGGCCCCAGCATCATCCTCTGACCCCTACCCATACATGGGCAGGTGCACTTGAGCACACACGTGTGATCTATCTCTCTCTCTCTCTCTCTCTCTCTCTCTCTCTCTCTCTCTCTCTCTCTCTCACACACACACACACACACACACACACACACAGTGGTTAAGAAAACAAGGAAAGATTGGAATGTTTGAAAATCTCATATATTAGTTTTTGAGGTCAGGTTTTGTGCCATTCAGAATTCTTGTTTGAAAATTATTTACAACCAGACACCATAGCATGTGTCTGTGTTCCCTATACTTAGGCTGAGGCAGAAGGATTGCTTGAGCTCAGGAGTTGGAGGTCAGCCTATGTAGTGTGAGGATTGGCCTTTGGTAAAGGTCATCAGGCTTTGTTTGGATGTTTATTATAATCACAATGTAGAAATATTCTGTAAAGTTACCTTGTAGGTGTCGTGTTTACCACATAAATTTCATTTCTACTATTTAAAACACCAGATTGGACACTCAGTGTTTGCCACTGTTTTAATCTGAAACAACTTGGGCTTCACATCTGAAAGTAGGGATGGAAATAATTTTGTGCTGTAAATGAAAATGTTCTTTTCCCACTTCTGTGTGCTTGAAGCAAATAGATTTACCAAGCCACAGAAGCAAAGGTTGTTCTCCATTTTAATAATAAAGGCCCTAGGTATAGTAATTTTTCTTCACTGCTTCTTCTTTTTTAGGATTTGTTAACCAGACATAAAGTGTTGGTAGCGGACTTCCTAGAGCAAAATTATGACACTGTAAGTAGCATCGTTTTTAGACTTCTTTCTTTCTCCCTCTTGTCACTCGTGGGCTGCCTGGGGACCTTTGGCTCTGTTTAGGAAACTGCATACAGGTGGGAAATGCAGAAGGCTTGGGACTGGGCTGCCAGTCTCAGAGGCTCGTAGTTCCATGACCTAAGAACTAGATGCCCAGACTAGAGGCTTCCAGCTCTGGGTTCAGATTGCCCATTGTGTGGCACTTGGAAGGAAGTGTGTTTGGCATAGATATCCGTTCTTGTCTTTTTTGAGGGGGTGTTCCATTGTTGGGTTGCCGTTGCCCACTCTGAGTCCTGGCCGCATGTGGTGGCAGTGGTAGCAAATGTTTCTACAGTTGGTGGGTGTCACAAAGGAGTAGTGATGGGCCAGGAGGAAAGGCTGAGAGGGACAATGGAAAAGAACCTGAAGGACTCTGGGTCCACTGTATTTGTATTTTAGATTCACAATTAACATAATTTGCCTGATGAGTATATTGATCTATAAAATGTCATGTCTTGGTCATCTTTTGTTGCTGGGACAAAATATCTAAGAGGAATAACTTAGAAGAAGAAAGAAAGATTTATTTTTGGAATATGGTTCCAGTCCATGGTTACTTGGCTCTGTTACTAGACCTATTATGAGTCAGAGCATCATGGTGGAAAGCATGTGGCAAAGGAAAGATACTCACCCTATGGCAGCCAGGAGTCAGAGGAAGAGTCCAGAGACAAAATGCGCCCTTCAAAAGCAGGCCCTTGGGGTTGGAGGAGATGGCTCAGCAGGTATAACATGAGGAGTGGAGCTTGGGTCCCCAGAACCCACTTATAATGTCAGGTGAGCATAGCAGAACCCCAGCAATCCCAGTGCATAGGAGACAAACAGATGGTCCTTGGAACAAGCAGACTAGCCACTAGCTGAACTGGTGAGCTCTTGGTTCAGTAAAATGCCATGTCTCAATATATACTGTAGAGCAAACAGAGAAGACAACCATCAACATGTGAGCATGCTTACATGTATACTGCATACATAGAGAGAGAAAAAAATCATGACCCTTAGTGGCCTATCTCTCCTCTCCTAAAAATCCATTCAACTGTCACTTAATCAAGGGATTAGTCTATTGATGAAACTAACACTCTTATTATTCATCACTTTTCAATAGTAACTCAAGCTGGGGACCAGGTTTTCAATACATGAGCTTTTAGGGAAAGCCTCCATATCTGAGCTATAACGTTTTCCTTATGTTCAAGAGTAGAAGAAAATGAAAGAGAATAGTGTTGTGACTTTAATCTGAGCTGCATACTTGTACTTCTCAATTCTAAATCAAAAGTTTTAGGGTATGCACATAAGCCTGTCACTTAGCCCCCTGAGGCTATCCTGTCCCTCTCTGTCCCTGTGGGGTTTTTTTGCTTCTGGCTGTTTGCTCCTCCAGCTACAATGTTTTCTGAATGATGTGCCCATGGTGGGAAGTGGGTAACAACTTTCCCCAGCTGCTATGCTCTGTGCTCCCAAAAGGCCTAGCCCATGACCAGTGACTTCATTGAGATGCAGGAAGATCCATGTCCCAGGGTCATGGTTTCTTGTGAGAATGGTTAAAGTTCACACAGGCCAATTGGGGTGACATGGTCACTGCCTAGCAGTGGTCACCCCAAGCGTCACCTGTTGATACCTGTTGACATTATGGATTTGACAGTCCTAAGCCCTAAGTATAATTTACTCTTTTCCCAAAGTGTGGATCTGTAGCCACCAAACTACAGAACCAGATTTCTTTAAAATGAGTTATCTTGAAGCTTTTAATAGATTGAGAGGATTCAAAATTGCTCCATCTTGCAACTCAATTTCTAGTTTGTAGAACTACTGAGCAGCACATATCCTGTATGCCTTCACCTCCCTGTCCTGATCCTTTCTGTGTCCAGAACAGCAATGAGAGACTGAGCCCTCCCGGTGAGCAGTGGTGGTTAGGCTGGCTCTGGGGGACCCTGTGGATGAGTGCGCACACTCCTGCCGCAGAGGACACACTGCCACTCTTACCAACTTCCTTTCTTTTCCTTAGATCTTTGAAGACTATGAGAAACTGCTGCAGTCGGAGAATTACGTGACGAAGAGACAATCTTTAAAGGTAATAGCAGATCTCCTTAAGTCCTTGTAAGCTGACATCTTGCTAACAAACATGTCTACTCTGCATAAGTAAATACAGAAAACTCAGGTCCTTCGGTTTGAGAAGTAACTTGAGGGCTATATTTTATGCTCTGATTGAGCTTTGCAGCAAAATAAAGCATCCTACTGCAGATGCTTTTTGGAAGCAACAACAGTATAAGTGTATGCTCAAGTCAGATGTGGAATATTTCACTAAGGAAGACCAAACCTAAGCTGACTTAAGCAGAGCCACACGGTTTTCTCCTGGGAATATTCTTAGAGTTGAAGAAAAGCTGGTCAGAGTGACTGGGATGGGGTGACTGTCAGGAAGGCCCAGTGAAGCCCTAGAAGTCATGTCACTGTGCCTTACAGAAGCTGGTCAGAGTGACTGGGATAGGGTGACTGTCAGGAAGGCCCAGTGAAGCCCTAGAAGTCATGTCA
>CABHPH010160594.1:0-63178 GCA_902168325.1 Peromyscus nudipes | reverse complement strand
CTTACAGACACCTATATGGAATCTCTCTAGTGTGTACTCCCAGTGAAATGGTTCTAGTTTGGTATATCCTACCTGCCTCATCAGCTTCATCTCTTTCCCCTGTTCAATCTAGTTAGTCTCCCCCAAAATTGTACTTACACTTTATAAATAAAACATGTCATTTCAGTTTTGGGCTTTCATCTATTTTTATTTTTTTTAAAGGAAAGATCCCCTTACTGTCATGATGAATAAGGTTTCTTCTCATATTTTGATTCTCATTTTAGAAACATCACCTTGAAAAATGTATTTAGCATCACTAAGGAAAGGCTGGTGACTCTTCTCTGGGTTCCCATGACACTCTGGTCTCATTTCTCTGAAACTTAAGGCTGTTGTCTATTTTTTGGCTTTGTTTCTTGGGCTCATGTTCTTAGAGGCCCAAGAATGTGTCTGTGTTTTGTGAGCTACTGTGCCCCTAATAGAAGGCTTCATGTCTGGCATATTATATATTCAGCCATCAGCTGTCATAGAGGTGAATGTAGAGGGGGTGATAGTGTAAGGACCAGATGCTCTAGAACCAAGAAGAGAATTGGTAGCAAGCAGAGTGTGAGGTTCATCTGCAAGGTGAGAATGACCAAAGTGAATGGAAACATTTTCAGTCTCACTCTACAAATCCCCTGGACAGGTCTCAAATGAAACATCAAACTCTATCAGGATGTTAGAACAAAATTCTTAGTTTACAGCGGAGCACCCGAAAGAAACAGTGTACAGGGCGAATGAGGAAACATGAATTATGACTCAATTTATTTCCTACATAGGATTTTTAAAAAAGGGAAAGTAAATTCTCATTTTAGAATTTTCTTTTTTTTTTTTTTTTTTTTTGGTTTTTCGAGATAGGGTTTCTCTGTGTAGCTTTGTGCCTTTCCTGGAACTCACTTGGTAGCCCAGGCTGGCCTCGGACTCACAGAGATCCGCCTGCCTCTGCCTCCCGAGCGCTGGGATTAAAGGCGTGCGCCACCACCGCCGCCCGGCATAGAATTCTCTTTGCAGTCACTTCTAATTATAAGAAATTATTTCAGATACTTAGTGTACAGGTATAAAACAAACAAAAGACAAAGCAACACTTTTTTTTAAGTGAATATCTGTTTCCTAACTACTATCCCAATTAAAAAGCCTGTCACATAGAAATGTACAGTCTGTGGTCAGTGAGGTTTTTGGGAAAAATAAACCATTAGAATCAGCTAGACCAGGGTATCCAACAAACTGGCGGTGCCCAAGTTGGATGACTAGGGTCTGTTTGGGGGTCTCACCTACCACTGCACTAGCATCCAATACTTTGGAACTCCCCTTTAGATGACCACACTTCTTTTCCCCACAGAATTCGGGCTAGCAAAGTTTTCATTTTGACTTTCTGGTTGAACTTGCCCTTTATAACTTCTAAATAAGAGTATCCCCAGAAGTTGTGAGTGCTTGAGCTGACCCTGACGGGAGGCAGGAGGTGAAACGCACTTGTGGCAACTTGCTGCGCCTTTGGTGGTTTCCACTGTGGTGCCCTCTCTCTGACCTCTTTCCTCACACATTCCACTGGGCTGTGCAAAATCTGCATGGCTGGAATGAATACAAGTTGAAGGGGAAGTTAAATCCATCTAACCTTTAAAACCCAGGGGAGATTTACCATCCTCTGTCCTTTGGAAAGCACACTGTTCACAAAGTCAGCAAACTGCAGGTCAGTCTATAGCTGGTGTTCAGCATAAAGCACATTGTCACACTGACAGGCTAAGTTTATATAGTGATGCTGAAATATTCACACAAATATATATATATATATATCAGTGATGGTCCAGACAAATGTTTGCACTGGAAGAGTTAACATCAGTTTTTGAGTTAGCGGTTATTTACCCATATGTTGCAAATGACAGTTTTTCTGAAATATAATCATTTGGTGCTTGATGCTGCAGTTATCTTAAAAAAAAAACAAAAAACAAAAAAACTAAACAGTAACATGCTTAATGCTGGTAGCCCTTGATTTCTGGTATGCATTATTGAGAAGGAAAAAAAAAGGCCTGTCTTTTTTCTTGTTTTTAATAATTTATTTTTATTACTTTAAAGTATGTACATGTGTTTGCAATATGTGTATGTGCACATGAGTGCAGGTGCCTGGAGAGGGTAGAGGCATTGATTCCTGGAACTGGAGTTATAGGGGGCTATGAGCCACTGAATATCATCTCTGAGAACAGAACTCAGGTCCTCTGGAAGAGCAGTAAGTTCTCATACTCAATCAGCCATCTGTCCAGCCTCAAGGTCCTGGCTTTCAATTAACTATCTAATCAGTTTTATTGGAATTCTAACTCAACCAGTCTTTCAAGGTGCAAGAAAATAAGTATCTCTCATACTTTCTGCTTTCTCACAGAAAGCATGACATGGACACAGAGATTTTTGGGTCTCTAGATAATGCATGACTCCTTCCTCAGCTCTGTGCCCACATTTCCTTATCTCTTGAGCATGGTGTCTCCAGGTTCTTCCAACCGGACTGGATCCCTGTTCCAATATTTTTTCATATCTCCATAGCAAATGAAATGGTTGTTAACATTTATTCCTGTTAAAAAAGAGCTGTCTAGGGTAGAGCTGTCCCTGCTGGTAGGAGTGTAGGTGAACCAGCCCTGAATATGCAAGAATGAGAGAGCTAGCCCCAAGGTCTGACACGAGGTAGCATGGGTAAGGGAGAGATAGCCCCCCTCTTGCTCCTGGCCCCTTACCACCTACTGCAGGTGGTCAGGAGAGTGGGAAAGCTGATCTTGCCCCTCATTGGCTGCAGCACTCGGGAGAGTGGGCCCTGCACCTAGCCTGGGCAGCATGATAGAGCTGACTGTGTTGATGTAGGTGCAGGTGGTTGGGTGCCAAGAATGTGCCTGGCAGATCTGGCCCCACCCTTCATCTGCCGTATGATGGAATAGGTGAGGGAGAGATGACCTCCTTCCTCCCCTACCCCTCACTGCCTGTGGCGGGTAGGAGAGCAGGCTCTGAGTCATGGGAGTGGGAGAATTGGTACTGCCCTCCCCCAACACCAATAGCAGCACTCAGGAAAGCAGGCCCAGCACCTCACCTGGGCAGTACACTAGAGCTGATCCTTTCTCAGGGATGCAGGTGAGCAGGGACTGTGGGTATGAGAGCGGGAGAGCTGACCCCGATCCCTCCCTCTTACACTATGGGATGACAAGGGGAAGGTAAATATACTCCCCCTCCGCCTCGCCACCTGAGGCAGGCAAGAGAGCTGACCTCGGGGGCATAAGAACTGAAGAGCTGGCCCTGTCCCTCACCAAGTGCAGCAATCTGGAGAGCAGGCCCTGCACCTCGCCTGGGCAAAATAGTAGAGCTAGCCTTTGTGGCGTGATTGTGGGTGAGCTGGTCCTGAAGGTGTGAGAAGTGGCCTCACTCCTTGCTGTCTGCTACATTGGCTGAGCTAGCTAAGGCAGAGTTGGAGATCCCTCCTACGTGGTGATGATGAGGGAAAGCTGGTAGGCTCACCAACCCAGCTATCACCCAGGTCCAGAACCAGGACTACAAGATAGCCTATGCCAACACCCACCTCATCTATGAATTGCTGGAGCATGTGAAGGGGCCGGATCTTCAGATCCAAAGCCACAGGATCTCCATGACACGAGGCAACCATAGACTATCCTAGAGGAGTCCTGTAGCAGGAATCTTAGAAGGTCTTATTAATAAAATCAAACCTGAGGACAGTTATTGGGGTGAATGCTGGAAGATCAGAGAAGCAGAACAAGCCACAGCTACCTCACCTCGCCAGTTCCTCAGCTGGTCTTGTTTCCTCAGACTGGAAGCCTCTAAGTCCTCATCCAGAATGAATCTCAGTTGAACTGCTGCTAGAAGCCTGAAGGCTTAACCAGCTAAATGCTTAACCAACTAAATGCTTCTAATTTCTGGTCTTCACACCTCGTATATCTTTCTGTTTTTGCCATCACTCCCTGGGATTAAAGGCTCACTTCTTGGAATTAAAGGGGTGTGTCACCATGCCTGGCTGTTTCCAATGTGGCCTTGAACTCACAGAGATCCAGAGGGATTTCTGTCTCTGGAATGCTAGGATTAAAGGTTTGAGTACCACCATTTTCTAGCCTTTGTATCTAGTGGCTGTACTGTCTCTGACCCCAGATAAGTTTATTAGGGTACACAATATTTTGGGGAACACAATACCATCACAGAGTCCCAGTGAAGGCCCAGAATAGAGGGTATAACAGAAGCCAGTGGCCTTGAACTAGACCAATGACTCCTTGCACTGAATACTTACAAGTAAAGATGTATGAACTGAAGGGTATATTGTGGGCCTCACTGGACCACACTACAGCTTCTTCCATGCTGAGATTTTATTTATTGTTTGCTTGTTTGTTTGGTTTGGTTTTTTGGTTCTACTTTTTAATCTTGTTTTGGTGGGGAGGTTGTAAGGGCAGAGGGTGGAAGCAAGGGGATGGGGAGATGAGTGGGATTGGGGATGCATGATATGAAATCCACAAAGAATCACTAAAAACTAAAATAGTAACAAAAGAGCTGTCCAGGAAGAAGAATTACCTCTCAGGATGGAAGGTCTTCCAGCTCAGTGGTGGGATTCCTTCATCCTAAAGTGTTTGCTATCTTCTAGTGTGTGTGTGAGCTCTTTGAGGGGTGGTGGTACAACAGAGCACACCTGGCACCCATTCAGGGCTGCTCCGCTGGACACCACACTGTGGGCTGCATACCATGTCATACTATTCTTTTAGTCCCTCACATCCTTTATGCATCTCCTCTACAAAACCCTCACCAGGAGTACATTTTCTTGAGACCCATCTCTCCTTTACACTGAGTCTTAACTCTGGTGGCCTTTTTGCAAGCATTTCTGTGCAAACTGTACCTCTGGCACCAATCATTACTATCCAAGCACTTCTTGAAATCCCTCTCTTAGTTCTGGTGACTGTCTTCCTCTGGTCAAGTACTTACAGTTGCATTTTACAATTGTTAATGGAAATGGTGCTTATATTAGATATAGATATCTGTTTGCACAAGAGGACTATATAGGCCAGCGTAGGGGCAGTGTATACTTTAACAGGTTTTCTATCTTTATACTCAGCACAAGATTTAAAGTCACCATCTGAGGGACTTACTGGTGTCTGTAACAACCTCCTCCTAGTCTGCCTTTCCATTCTAATACCCTGTAGCTCCCCCATTTACTTCCCTATCTAATCTCTACTACTTCATCTACAAATTGCAGTATGCTTTTCATTACATTTATTCATGACTCTCCCATCCTGAAATGCTTTTTCTGGGGTTCTACTTACTAAAATTCATTCAAATGACAGACCCAGGACAGATGTCTTCAGGAGATATGAGCAAACATTCCCATACATCTCAGTCAGAAGTCATTATTTCCTCCTTTGCAGTCTACTGTGTATTGCTCACATTTCTAAGAGTTAAGTCATCTCGTTTGCTGTTATATTGTGCTTTATGTACATGTATATATAAAATATACCCATGCATATATGTGTATAACATGTATTTTTCTCATATTTGTTTATAGAATATTGTAGACTCCGGCAAGGCCTTAAAAACAGGATTCTTTCAGTCTATTTAATAAGACAATAGACAATTTGTGGTTGGAAACTGGATATATTATATTGTGTAACACCAAATTATTTATTGAGCTGGGGAAATGTATTAGTTGGTGAAGCTTCTCAAGCATACGATTGTTCATTTGTTCCTCCAGAGCACACATAAAAATTTAGGGTGTGGTATATACCCTATGTAACTCCAATGCTGGGGAGGTTGAGACAGGTGGACCCTTGGTGTTTGCTGGCCAGCCTGCTTAGGATGCTTGTGAGTGCTGGGCCAATAAGAAAATACAACAACAACAACAACCCTCCAAAACCATTTTATCTCCTGTCAAGTCACACATTTCATTACGCTACTGAAAAACAAACTAACTGCAGTATCTTTTCATAATTGAAAAGAAACTAAAGCAATTAAAGAAAATCACTGACATTTTATATAGTGTAGGGTGTCTATTTATTTATACTTCCTATTAAAACTACACTAGAACTGGATCATAATATGTATGTTGGGTAACAAACTTTCCATAATTCAAAACATATGAGAATATCTAAGTTAGAAATCACATTAATATCAATTAATATTAAGATATTAAAATACCACAGCAATAAATACTGAATTCCAAGCTATTTTTATTAGTTTAATGGTCTTTTAACAGCATGATGTTATGTACTTGATAAATCTCTTACCATTAGCCACTATGAATACTGTGATGAAGAATTTCTTAGTGTTGTGTATGCTTTATGTTTCAAATATATTTGCATGTATATTTGTATATTCATGTTAATATCCCTTTAAAATGATTTTCAAAAAGTAGAATGGGTAAAGAAAGAACTATGAAGATTTGGATTTTTATGTGAGCTGTTAACTTGTCTGGAAGAATACTTGCATTTCCACCAACAGTGTATAATAGAAGCTTTTATTTTTTTGTTTTAACATTTCTAATACTAAGTGTTCTGTTTTCATTTTCACTACTGTTCAGCTGAAAAGCAAATATTGGTGCCTGATGATTTTAATGAGAATTTGATTGTCCATGTGGTTTAATGCCTTTCTGTTCAATTAATGTGCACAGTCTTTTCTATAAAAGCCTTATTTGAAGTCACCATTTAAATCTTTTTAGTTTGTATAAATTATTTGTGTAGTCGTATCACTGAATATTGAATACATATTTCAGGTGCTTTCCACGGGTCAACCCCTTCTTTGATATTTCCTGTGTTCTTACAATTTAGAATGTTTTAAAATAAATTTGTAAGCCATTCATATACTCTGACTTTGATATTATGAATATAAATTCTTCCTCATTTCCTTTTGAGATTAAGAAATATAAATTTATATTGCATAAGTTACTATATAGACTAGTTTTCCTGCATGTTTTGGATCATTTTGAAAGTTTTTTGGTAAAGAATAATGTAAGGAACCACTTTATGTTTCTCTCACATGAATAACCATTGCAGCTTAGTAACATTTCCCTTCATTTCAACATGCCTTTTAGTACAAAGACTTTAATAACTTATATAGTGAAATCTATTTGTATTTTACTCTGAATTAAATTGATCCAAAACTAATGTACTTACTTTATAAACACATTTTTGTTTGTATCAATAATTCATGAGAAGATATGAGAAAGAAATGAACATTCTTTTGTTTGCTAAGTCTCCTACATCCTATTTTTTATTGTTTATTTATTTATTTAGACAGGGTTTGATATATTCTGGTCTGATCTCAAACACACTATGCAGATAAGGATAGCCTTAAACTCCTACCTTCTGTCAAGTGCTGGGATATTAAGGATATGTCATGGAGTAGTCTAGCTACCATTTTTATATCTCCTCTAAGCTTTACTACTGTCACCACAGAATGATTAGTAAATATTTGTATGTTAGTGGATGGGTAACTGCAAAGTTATTAAGAGCCAATGAATCTTGGAGGGGGATTTGAAAATCAGCCTGCTTTTGTCTATGACATTCACCATTCTAGAAGAATTAACTTCAGAACAACACATACTTGCGTGGTCAAGGAGATGACTCCATCAGTAAAGCATTTGCTATCGGAGCATGAAGACAAGAGTTTGATACCTAAACTCATGTTGAAATCCAGATGTGGAAGGGTGAGTCTACAATCTCTGCACTAGGGAATTGGTCATAGATCCCTAGAGCTTGCTGGCCAGGTAACCTAGCCTAAGTCAATGGCCTCTAGGTTCAGTGAGAGACCCTGCCTGAAAAAATATGCTGGAATGGGATTGAAGAAATCATCTGATGTTCATTTCTGTTCTGTATGCACACACAGGTGCACATGTGCACTTGCATACACATGTTCACACATACATGAACATGTATACAGACATACACACAAAATCTGTACATCATATAAATAAAACAAAACACCACTAATAATCAATTCAGAAGGTATCAAGAAGCCTTACTCATCTGCATACCATTCTCTTTAGGCTTCTTTGTGATAGGTAGGCTTCTTTGTGATAAACCTGTGACAGCAGGTTTAAATAGAAGAGAAAAATATTAGGTGGGAATATATTCTGTAAATCAAAATATAGAAAATTACATAGTTTGGTATTAGCATATATTATCTGGAACAAATGTTAATCATGAACAATATTAATTCTTGCTTTTACTGGCCAGCTAAGGATTTAAAAATTCCTTGTACATAATATGTTTAGATTATGTTCTTTCCCCTTGACCAACTCCTCCCACATTTTCCTCCCCTCCCTACACACTCAATTTCATGTTTTTTCTCTCTTTTTTCATTTCTGTCTTACAAACTATAAAACAAAAAAACAAAGATTAAAACAAACAGTACCAATAAGACAAAAAGTATACAAACTAAACAGAAAGCAAGCAAACAAGCACACAAACACATACACACATACACACACGAATACACATACACACTAACTGTAGAGCCAATTTTGTTTCAACTACGCTTAGGAATGGTGCTGCCATGGAGCGTGGTTGGTATTTCCGTGGTTGATATACTCCATTGTAGCACACTGATTTCCCCTTTCCTGGCAGGTATCAGTCGCAAACAGCTTCTTGGTCAGGGTGAGGCTTTATGCCCATTTCCCCCTCTCATTGTTGAGACTTTGTCTGGTTTCAACTTGTTCAGGTCTTGAGTGTGCTGTCCCAGGCTCTGTGCATTCATTTGTATATGAGCTCTGTATGTCTGGAAGATGCTGCTTCCTTGGAGTCATCTACCACCTCTCTTTCTGCCTCCTCTTCCACTTCCCTGTGCCTAAAGGGAAGGGATTTGGTAGAGATATCCCTTTTAAGCAGTACCTGAAATTTTTCTTAGAAAATGTCACAGAATTTTGAAGGCAGTGTTCTATCACAAAGCTATGCCCCCAGCCTTATTTCTCAGAAAAAAAAAGTTAAGTTCCCCATTGGAATGGCAGCACATGTTATTCATAATCACATATTTGTTTATTATCTGGTCAATATGTGACTCTGAGTGTGATCTATGGTGTCCATATTTTGTTTGAAAGTTTCAGAAAGTCTATTTTCTCCAGACAGCATCTAGTCACTATCTGTGACCAACACAAGCCGGAAACATAATGCTTAAGGAGCCAAGTTTCAGAGAAGGGTGGATTCCCATCTTGTTTGCATACTACACAAAGATTAACAGCCACAGGAAGGACGAAGACACCAGCATGAGAAATCACTGTGTCCATTGTAGGCTGGACTTGCCATCCATCAGCTCAGTACATATGATTTCTAAGCATCCCCCCACCCCGCCATTGGCTGATTAGTGATACCAAGTGCTTCTTCCTGTTTGGAAAACCTTGGTTAAATGATGTCCCCTCCTGGTTACTTTATCAAGTCTAGCTACCATGGATTATTGATAGCTTTGTGTTAACTGACTGACGGTGTTTCTTTGGCAAACTGCCAGGCAGATGGGAAAGCAGCTGTTTCTTAAAGATGGGAAAAAAGAATTGCCAGTTGATACAGTCTTGACGGCCTTTGTGAGATGACAGATCATTAGCTGACCCTGAAATCGTTTTGTGTGTGTGGTATCCCTTTGGAGTCTCAAAGACTGGCAATTAGATGGTGGAGGTCACTGATTGCTTCATACAAAATCTTCACAGCTTGCAAGAAGCAGGTGTGCTGTGGATTCTGCAGAAGTGGCTAGGTGGAGGAAGTGAATGATTTCGGCTTATTTCTCACAGATCTGGATTGCTCAGGTGACAGAGCCACAGAACTTACACATGACTTGATTTTTTTACTTAATTGAGCTGAAATCACATCAAGAGCCCATTGAACATACTGTTCATCAAGGGCTCTACATAACACAGGGGCTGATTCTTACTTAAAAACTCCAAGACATTCCAACTCATGTCCCAAGAGATTTAAAACAGATCATAATTATTTTTTTCAACAATGGTAATAAAAAATATTTCATTTGTGTTTTGCTCAGCTTTCAAAATATCATTAAATTCCTGTCCTTCTCACATCAAACTACCTTTCATTTTGAACCTGGAGAAAGATAGTTTAGCAGCATGTTGTAAGAAAAAAAACTTTGAGATCAATAAATATCATTTAATTATAAAACCAATATTTATACTTATTGAGTTAAAAGAAAATGCATAATATTGAGTGTGTAGAGAAGAGGTGTGTGTCTTTGTGGAGTTGGGAGAAGGAATGAATATGATCAAAATATATTGTTTGAAATTCTCAAAGAATGAATATGACATTGAAAATATACTATTTATTTTTCTTTATACATAACCTTGACATTTCCCTTCACTTTAAAGAGAAAATTTATTACTATATATTAATTATACATAATGATGGATTTTATTATGACATTTCATATATGTAAGTAATGTATTTCAATTACATTCATCCAAACCTAGCAATGGGAAAATGTCATATGATACCAAGTGAAGGTGGAAAATACACATAATCATTTAGAACACCTTGAATTGTATGGTTTAGTAGAATTAAATGTATCAGTGTTATCGTACAATTAATTGTAAGAATTTTTCAATTGGTAAAACTCAAACTCCATACCCGTTCAGAGCAACTCCTTTCCCATCTCTTTGCAGATTCTTGTAACCAGTTTAAATTGCTGTAATTTTGCTTTCTTAGACATGTCATGTGAGTGGAAGCTCAGAATATTTGTCATTTCACCTTGTTATTTTCACTTAGACAGTGTTCTCAGGGATCAGACATATTGGAGCATTTGTGAATTTTTTTTTTCTTTTTCAAAGCTGCAGAGATATTCCATTGTGTAAATAGCATGTTTTGTTTAGCATTTGACACTTGGTTTATATCTTTTGAATACTGAAAATGATATTACATCTTATGATGCTGTTATTGTTGAGTTGTAGGAATTCTTCCTAGGTTCTTAATGGTAACCACTTATCTGATATGTAATTTGCAAATATTTTCTGTTGTACCTCAGGTTGCTTTTTCTCACTGTGTATCGTGTACTCTGATATACAAAATTTTTAATTTTGTTGTAATCTAATTCATATACATTTACTTCAATTGTTTAATACAAGAAATCATTGCAAACCCACTGTGATGTATGATCCCTCCTATTTTCTTCTAAGTTTCATGGTTTTACCCATTTTTCAGTTGGTTTCATACATCATACAAATTAAAGGCTGATGTTGCTTTTGCATCTGTCTATCCATTTCCTCACCATTTGTCAAAATGTTTGCCTCTTCCCATTATGTATATTGACTAGTCTATCCTGAAAGCATCATTGGGATGTTAAGAGGTATTGAGTCTCTATCATCAGCAATTGTTTGTTTCATTTATCACCTTGGGGAAAGACATTGTGAATCTTAGAACTTCTTAAGTGACAGGAGTTTCCTTAGCTTCCTGAGTCTTAGGATCCTCTCTCTTCCTCCCATGAGGGAATGTTTCAATCTAAAGAAAATAGCTACAGGAGAGACTCTTAGAAGATCAAGTTTATTAATATTCCCCCCAGAGGGATGGCTCAAAAGGCTCACAAAACTCAAAGGGTCCATCCACTCATCTCTTGGATGTAACAGATAAACAATGAGGAGTTATTTGGTATTTTGATGGTGTTAGTGCCCATACATTTATTCTCTAGGGGACTAGTCAGGGGCGTAACTTTTCTTGAGTTGTACCTGTTATGAATGAGACTATTTTCAGATCTGTAAAGACATCTGAGAAGAATAATGAAAGCAGCAGAGAGTCAAAATACACAAGTTATCCTGCCTGGGCGAAAATGGGCAGGCTTACACACCAAGCTGTTGGGTGAAAAACTTTAATGCAAGAGTGAGTTATCTCCCACCAAGTTATTTTTGGCCCACAAGGCTCCTTATCGTTTTACATACGCACAATACAAGCTGTTTTCACTGTTATTCTTTGCATGCCAGAACTGTATATTGCTGAAAACACTACACAGTGTGGTTTCAGAACATGGAGGAATCAGACTGGAACTAAATCAGAAGCCCCTTCCCTGATGGCGTAGTGCTGCAAAGTGCCATGAAGACTTCTGAGGACTTAGTCACAAAAGTCCTTTTGGACTATGATCCCATGTGTTACACTACCAGCATGCCAGGCAAGATGTGCCTGCTGATGTAATGGTGGCACAACTGATATTGGTGCAAATGTTTTTTAGCCTTGGGTTTATATTTGGATGTTGCCACTACTGTCAGCCATGGTTTCAGGGCAAATGCTGTGGATGAGGTCATGGGCCACAGGAGGGAAGCCACTACTTTATTTCATCAAATAATTATTATATGTCTGTGAAATTATGTTCTACATAATTTTTGGTTTTATTTCCTTGAGATTGTAATATAATTAAAACATCTCTCCCTCCAACCTCTATTACTGCTCTCTTTCAAATTCACAGCTTCTTTTTTCATTAATTGTTACTGCATGCATATATGTGTATGTATATACTTATGCATTCCTAAAATATACCCTATTTAGCCTTTATGTTACATGCATATGCTCTTTTCAGTGATGTTTGGCCCTGACCAACCAATTGGTGTGCTCTTCCCCGAGGAAGACCACCTCTCTTGCTCTCAGCCTTCCTCAGTGGCCTATAGTTCTTTATGAAGGTTAAGGTCTTGTGGGCTTTCCCCCATCTACTTTGGCATGTCCACTAGGAGTCATTCTTACTCAGCTCACGTTTGGGCAGTCATGTTGGTGCGACTTTATGGATGTAGCTTCTGATATTCCTAGGAGACACAATCCTACAGCAACTCCCAATCCTCTGGCTCTTACAATCTTTGAGCAATGTTCCCTGAGCCTTAGGTGTCAGGGTATTTCATTGATGTATCCGTTGAGACTGGACACCACAATTCTGCATTGTGATTGGTTGTGGTTTTCTGTGGTGGTCTCTGTTGCAGAGAAAAATGTCCTTGACACAACTATGGCTATCTGTGGGTATGAGGACAAATGCTCACATTTGGGTTTATATTTGGATGTTGCCACTACTGTCCGCCATGGATTCAGGGAAGACTTTTATCTTGCAGTGAGCAATAGTTACCGTGGATATTCGTGACTGCTTGGCATGGTGGGAATAAATAACTGTTGCTGTGGTCTATACTGTTGTTGTGTCTTAGTGAGCCACTGCTTAACCTTAAATGGGTGGGAATAATTCAGATACCTTATAAAGCTCATTGCAGAAAGGGAGACTGAAAAAGTGTAGGTGCTGAAGTAGAGGGGAGAAGTTTGGATAGCTATTTCTTCTGAATGAGAAATGACCACTGGGATCTTAAATTCGAGCAGCTGTGATCACGTGCATGATACCCTCAAGGTATTAGACCTATTACCCTCTATTGTGGGGGAAGGGAAAAATTAATAAGGCTGTCAAGATCCCCGAAGCTCCCATAGGTGATGTAAGTGGTAAATAATGAGTGACTTCTGAAACTCAGTGGTATAGCTGGGAATCTTGAGTGGTGTAATTTTTCTCCATCATCCACACTGTGGGTGAGATTTTTCAGTGATGTAGCTGCCCATAAGTTGCCCAGGAGAATTCCTTGTGGTATAGATTACCTTTGAGTTATTCATGCTCCTGTAAGAATTTCCAATAAACCCATTGGTATACCATGCTAGACTTGGATGAAATCCTCTTTTTGGTTTGTGTTTCTCTCTCTAGCTGTGATGAATAGAAATATTTATCTCTTTATTTCTCCCAGAAAAAGTCAAGCAACAACTTTCTTCTGGAAAGAATTTGTATCAGAGGGTGTGACCAGAGAGCAGTTTTTCGTTTGTTTGTTTGGTTGGTTTTTTTCTACTGTGAAGTTGATTAAGGGAGATAAATCTGTGGCAAACTGCTTGGCAATGATAGCATATGTGTGCCAGGGGAAGAATGTGGTGTGTGGTATAGAATTTATAATCTAGGATGATTAGAAATTCAGATACTAAATTTCACAAACTGGCTCCATTCCAACACTCCTGAATGTGAGCCTGAATCCAAATAGCATCGTTAAAGAGAAAAGAACAGCAAAACTGTGAGATGTACAATTAATGAACTCCCCAAATACAAGGATGAAAAATGTCTCTAAATGAAATAGATAAAGCCTTGCTAAATGAAATTCTATCTTATACTCTGAAAGTCATGGGTCCAGAAGGCCTCCTACACCAAATATGCTTGGGATTTTCTTAGCAAATGTGTATCACATCAGACAAAAATAGTTACACGTAAAACAAATGGGTAAAAAAATAGAAATGAACAGATGGTATGTACGGGTAATAATATCCAATTGTATCAGATTATACATGAGCTATTATTGCATCTCAGGGCAGCCTGTGGCTGAACATTTGAGCATAGTAGAAATCTTACCCCACCCATTTTTCTTTATTTTAAGAAAATTGCAAGCCAGTGAAACAACTTATCATACAGTGTGACATGGAACACCTACTCACACAACACATTTCTTAGTCATTCTACGGAAGGTGTAAACAACTTGTTAGTACTTGATCAGATTGCCCTGTCCAAGCACTGTCGCTGTGGTCTTAAAACATCAGGGCTGACCATTTTGAGGGCTTCAGAGCAAAACATGAGCAGCATTTTCACTTCCCTCATCTTTAGGGAAGCCAGGGATTTTGCCTCCTCTGCTGCAGTGTGGGTTTATGGTGTCTTTTCTAATTTACTGGAGTTGGTGGTGAGAAGTGCTTAAAACTACTCTCTTATCCCTCTCAGATGTTCTCACTGAATCTGAAATAGATGTGTCATCTGCAATCACTTAACAGTCTTTAAAAGCACTGCTGTTAGAACTTCACACCATGATGTTGCATTTAGCTTATGCCCTTTCACCACTGTGGAGCCGATAGCAGAGATACACCAATTGAACATCAAAATCATTCTAATATCTCCAGAACATCTCAGTTGTCTTAGGACCAAGAATGTGGTCAAAAGATCCTCACATTCTTGGGGAATTGATGAAATTTACATGCAAAAAAGTGGTTCACATTAATAAACCAATGAAGGACACTGACTATTTATGGCTGAATCCAATGCCAATAAGTGCTGAATGATTAAAATTTAGGGGATTGTAATTAAAGAATTTGTCTAAATAACACCAGTGATGTGATGTTAAGGATGTTAAGGCACATAAAATTCTTTGTTCATAAGTGTATTGTACTTTGAAGGATGTTCCAGAAGCACAGCCTCATCCTCAGTTGGGACTATGAAAGATGTTTCTAGACTATATTAGTCAGGGTTCTCTAATGTCTTGGAAATTATGGAATGAATCTCTCTCTCTCTCTCTCTCTCTTTCTCTCTGTCTCTCTGTCTCTGTCTGTCTCTCTGTCTCTCTCTCTCTCTGTCCATATGTGTGTGTGTGTATGTGTGTGTGTGTGTGTGTATTAAAGTGATTTATTAGAGTGACTTACAGACTGCAGTCCAGCTAATCCAACACCAACAAAGCCTAGCTGTGAACAGAAAGTCCAAGACTCTAATAGTTGTTGAGTCCCACAAGGCTGGATGTCTCAGATGGTCTTCTGTATATTCTGGAATCCTGAAGAAGTGGGCTCCAGTGTCAGTAAAGGAATGGATGTGCTGATTAGGTGAGGGCAAGCAGGCAAAGACAAAAGCTTTCTTCTTCTGTGTTCTCATATGGACCTCCAGAAGAAGGTGTGGCCCATATTAAAGGTGTATCTTCCTGCCTCAAGATTTGGATTAAAGGCCTGTGTCTTTCAGCCTTAAGTTCGGATCAAAAGTGTGTGTCTTCCTACCTCAAAAGTCCTAATTAGAAGTGGATTCATCTACTTCAAACCAAGCAGAAAATCTCTCATAGGTGTGTCCTTCATTTCTGGATTGAAGTTCATTTCAGATACAGTCAAGCTGATGACCAAGAATAGCCATCACATAGACTGTTTCAAATGACCCCTGAGGAGAAAACTCACCACTGACTGAGAGGAATATAATAAAAAAATAATAACTATTAACGCTATAATAAAAAATCCATCATTTGTCTTCAAGGAGTTTTCTGCTAAGTATCAAAAAATAGTATGCATATTAGGCATTGACCCATTAATGGTGGAGAGCAGAGAGTAAGTGTTGATTACAATGGCCTCTTCAGTAACAGTGGTTAGGGAAAACAGGCTACTAACATCTGTAGGCAAATATATCACTTATTGTAACAATATCTTACTTGACTCTTATTTTTTCTTAATTTTCTGTTTATTTTTTCCAAGTAACTCTAAATTGAGAATTCCAAGGAAGCTGATGCTTCTGTCACCTATTCTTTGGAAACTGATATCAAATACCCAGTGGTAAAGCAATTGTTCCATGGAGTCTGTTATGCTCTGTGGAAACGGTAGGTAATTGTTGGTTCACTGACATTCCCTCATTATGATTATGTATCATTCATCTACAGAACATTCCAGAGAATTTATTCTGGAAGACATTATCCTTTCATTTTTTCTTATAAGAGGACAGACATTCTCTTCCAAGTTTAAAATGAAAACTACAAGAGAATGCCTCCTCGTCCTTAACAGTTATGCCTGGGAGACAGTCCTGACTGCCTGGAAAGAAGAACAGGAGAAGCAGGTGGATCTCAGCTGTCTGAGAAATATGTGACTCCAAATTGTGAAACAAGTGGAGAAGTTCTTACTTTGTGCTAACTTTTACTATAGCATAAGACCATATCACTGAATTTAAAACTATGAACATAATCTAGGCGTGGTGGCTCATCGTCTTCATCCAAAGGTGTGTAGGAGGCTAGAGCAAGAAGATTTCTGGATTCGGAGCCTGCATGGGCTATGTAGTGCTATCCAAAACAACTTGGGCTTCAAAATGAGACCTTGTTTCAATAAACAAAACAAAACAGAAACAAACAAAAATCTATGAACATACTTAAAATGTACTGAGACCTTGGAGTCTGAAACTAAGAATATTTGGTTCATAATTAATTGTTATAATCCATGACAACTTGGGTAAATGTGACATATCAATATTACTTTTGTTGATGTCCTTTTCTCTTTTTACTGGGCTTGTTTCTAGGTCTAAGGGTTTGATCAATACATGTCTGTAGCTACTAATAAAAAAATCTCCAATATTTTTCTTGTTTGTTTGATTTTGAGATGGTGTCTCATGTTTTGGCCTCATCCTTTCCTGGCAGCAAAGGATGGCCTGGAGCGCCTCGTATTTCTGCTGCCACAGTTGCATTATCAGCATCCTCAGCTTAGTTGCGGTATTTCTTAATGCAAACAGCAGATTCAACTTTTGATGCTGCATAGTATTTTTGTTGTTGCTTATTTTGTTCTGTTTTTGTCTCTAGGGAGTGGGGAGAGATAGAGTAAAATAAATTCGCTTGCATCATGAATAATAGAATTTATTTGAAATTCCTTTGCGAATGAATCTACCACCCCTTGACTTCTACAGAACCAGTTAACATGTCAGCTATAATGGACAAAGGCAGCATATGGACCATTCACATTTGTCTTTTGCCTACTGTAGATGTTGGTCCTTTGGTTTCAGCTCTGTAGATTGCCCTGGAATCAGCCATCAGAGGACGTTTCCAGGGGCAAAATTCATGAGGCTCTGCTTCCAAAACAAACAAACAAACAAACAAACAAACAGAAAATATTTAGTTATAGCAAATGATACAATAGTTCTTTCAAGAATATTTTGTAATAAGGAACTTGATGATTTTTAACAAATAAATCTTCATAGAATCATGAAGAAGAGATGTTTGACAAACTCTGTTCCCCAACTACATTTTTCTCTTCCTCCCCCTCTTGTTTTCTAATGAGCCCTTGTCACCAATACAGTGTCCACAATTGAGAAAATGTATCAATCCAGTTAGCCTGTAGGCAAGCCTGTGCAGCATTTTCTTAATTAGTGATTGATTTGGGAAGGCCCAATCCTTTGTAGGTAGCACCATCAATGGGCAGGTGGGCCTGGGGTGTAGACTTAGAAGGTACAGAGTTCTCCTCAATTGAGGAACTTCCTCTTCCCCTTCTTGGTTTCCTGTGTATGGCAAAGAAAGTAAGGATTCACATGAGAATCAGAAGATGGAGTGGCTGCTGATGGAAAGCCATCCATTCTTTCTTCCAGTTGCTTTAAGTTTGCAAACAGTTTCGTTTATGCCATGTATTTTTAGACACAAAAATAGTTGATAAAACATTGCATACAGACTATACTGGATCATATATAAGAAGAAATGTTCACTCTCTGTAGTGATTGAAGTTAGAAATATAGGTGAGTGTAGAAAGGATTGACATGAGCATCCTTCTGGAACATTCTTTATATGGTTAATTCCCTGAGATATTAGATGATTTTTGAAAAAGAGTTCTTTAGACATGTTCATTGGTTCATTGAGGAAAGCTCTGTATTTAACAATGAAAGAATTTTACTTCCTTAAGGAATCTTGAGGATTTTAACATACCAGTCTTACCTACAACTTTCCAAAATTGAGATCAACTATGAAGAGTTTCTCAGTACTCCAGTCATAAGTCCTACTAGATGAGAGTAGTAGCAGTAACTTTTTTAACGTGAGTGTGAAGAAAGGTTGAAACGTGCTTCTCAGATTCTTTACTTTCTATTTTTTTACGTGTTGAGCTTGGGAATGACTTGATTACTATGCCATGACATAGTCCTTTGCCTTTGCCATCAACAAAAGTTTCACTTCAGCAACATGGAAAGATGTCTAAGATACACAGCTCACTTGATGTTTCTTTACTGTCACTTTTTTTCCTGGGTATTTCTCCATTGTTTCTTTCCTCAAGATTAACTAAGTTAAATATGTAAAAATATGGTTCAACATAGGTAAGAACGAAGGTACATGTGAATTAAGTCCCATTGCAGTAAAGAGAAACACTACAAACAACAAGAAATAAATATAAATCAATCCGCCTTGAATAACGAGGAACTAATAGTTCTCTGATAATTGTTCAAGAGTTCTTGATCCTTATCATTGAGTAACAGGTGGATTAGGACTGAAAGTTCCCAACAGAAAAACATAATTAAAAAAACTTTAGACATGAATTAAATAATTAATGTAACTGATATATTAATTAAAGTTAATTCCCAACATCAATACCAGATTAAATAAATTTTAGGGTTATGAAATAAATCATAATTTAGCTGATTAAGTCATAATTCATCCAAAAAATTTCTACTATAAATGCCAAATTAAATATATTTTTAGGTTTATGAAATTACATAATATTTATGTCATTAATTTATGATAATTCATATAATCAAAAATAAGGATATTTTGATCATTTGCTCTTATTGCTAACTTATTACACTAATAGGCTTTATTAGACCAGAAGTTCTGAATACAGAATTTCCATAACACTGTTTGTTCTAAATTTTGTACCAAGAAAGTAAATGTAAGATGTAAAAGAGAACACTGAAATTCACATAAGAAAGTGGAAAATACACACTACATATGAGAGAGTGCAAGAGGTGCTTTTCTTTCTTCAGAGTGACTTGATCAATATTCTCTGGAGTTTTACTAATAATGTACGCATTTCATAAGAAAAAGTCAGAGTAAAACAGTAGCTGCATAATTACGTGAAAATGCATCAAAAGGCACGAGGCTCGAGAAACACTAAAACATTTGAGATAGGAGGGAGGAAAAGCAATGATTGGGAGTCCAGAGGAGACAGTTGTAACTGACACTGTCCTGGAGGAAGCTGCGCTTTCTTATTCTACACTAAGGAAAGGTCATTTGTACTCTTAGATGTATGTTGTTACCACCTTAAAGACATTGGCAAATTACGTACTTGGTACCAAATATCTAAACATACATAACTTTGCCATTTACCTTTGTCTTGACTCTCTGGAAAATGACTGCTATGATTACATATTAAACACACTTTGTTGGATATCTTAACCAATGACTGCAGAGGAAGCAAGATCAAAGATGAAATGGACATCATTCCATGGTTTTTGATTTTTGTTTTATAGTGACATAGTCTCATCGTTATTTTCTAGTTTGTTGGTTTGTTCATTTGTTTTATTATTTTTTTGTTTGTTTGCTTCACTCTGCAAAGAAGTATTCTAGTCCACTTTGTTTTGAATTGAGTTAACGTAGGAGTTGATGGGATGTGGACATTGGGAAGGACTCTCTTGCTGCCCATATTTCACTTGCCTTAGTTAGTATAGCTGGCTTGACCTTTCCTGTTGGGACTGAAGATACACTGTTGAATCATGGTCACACAGAATTTGTCTCAAAGAAATTAGGTATTTGTATCCCCTTCAAATCCTTTCAGAAGCAATATCTGGATGATGGTCTATGATGATATTACTTTTGTACTAAAATGTTATTTGTATGTTAATTAATAAAGTTGCCTGGGGGTCAGAGCTATTAGCAAGCCATAGGAAAGCAGGGCGGTAGTGGTGTACATTTGTAATCCCAGCACTTGGTAGGCAGAGCTAGGTAAATCTCTGTGTGTTCAGGGATACAGCCAGCATTGGATACACATGCCTTTAATCTCAATACCAACCATAGGAGACCTGGAGGTCTGTACAGACAGGCAGTGACGAGGCGGTCATGTGGTTGGGTTTACAACCAATAAGAAGGCAGAACCAAAAGTCTTTAAAAAGACTTTAACAAAGGAAGTAGCTGGTTTGGAGAGGTAGGACCACCACAGGAGGAAGGATAAGGTTTTAGCTCTTAGCTCTGACCTCTTGGCTTTCTTCTTTGCATTGGTTCTGTGTTTCTTATTTAATAAGACGGTTGGTTACATCTACAATGGTCAGTAGTTTATTTTCTTCTCAAATACATAATTATTTATGCTTTATTTATAAACATTCTTAAGATAAAATTTTAGAAGGCTTAATGATTGCATTGTGGTTGTGTAAGTGATCCAGATGCACCATTAAAACATCTTATTGACCATTTCTTATTTCATAGTTTTGTTGGTCAGAAGTTCAGGCAGTATGGCCTAGTAAATTTACTTCTTAGAGTCTCACAGGATAGCTACATTTATTTGTGGGAACTCTAGAATAGATTCCCTCTCCGCCTAATTTTGAGAGTTGATTGAATTTGATGAATGTGGCTGCAAGGCTGAGGATCCTGTTTTCCCATTGGCTATGCATTGAAGGTCATTCTCAGCCTTTGGAAGCCATCTGCATTCAAAAGGTTTGTGATTCCCCCTTCAAGCCAGCAAGGTGAGCCCAGAAGTCTTAATGTCTCTGATTCCCCCTCCCTCACTTCTGTCTCCTTGCTCCTTCCTCTACAGCAATGTATCTCTCCTGATTCAACCGACAAATTCTCTGCTTTTACAGAATGAGATGATAGGATTGAGATCATTATGTCTGTTTTAAGATTCGTCATCTTAACTACATTGGCAAAATCCTTCCATAGGCTCAATGGGTAAGTGTACCTATTGCAGAAGCATATGAGTCTGAGCTCAAATCTTTGCTACCCACATAAAAAGCCAGGCAGGACCAATAGTGCCTATAACTTAGCATTGATGGTGGGAAGACAAAGGCAGATTCATTGTTAGAAGGCCTAGTCAAAAGGGCAAACTTCAGTTCAGTGTGAGACCCTGTAGAATTATGAGAGCAGGGCACTTGATGTCCACCTCTGGCCACCATGCACACACCAGCATATTCATACATTCACACACTAGCATATACATTCACACACATAAACATACCTTTCAGACACCCCCCAAAACACACACACACATACACACACACACACACACACACACACACACACACACACACACACACACCTTCCTTGCAGTCCCTAGAATAGTAATACTTAATTAGGAGATGGAACTATGGGGCATGTCCATATAATTATGTCACCTACAGGGTCATAGTTGGGAATTGGACTGAATGTGAACCATTTACATGTGTATAAAATTGTTGCTCTTAGGAACAACTTCTTAGGAAATTCTCGTATTTACTAATTTAGCAGTTTTCCCTGGAAAGCCAAGTTATTCATTGCCCTGTGCGAATCCAGGAAGCAGGTGCACTGTGATAAGATTAAATCCATGTCATCAGAAAAATATTCTCTAACCAGGAAGATACTGCAAACTTGGACTGTGGCCAAGATGAAAGTACTGAGACTTTCATTTTATTTGATTGTAATTAATTTTAATTTCGGGAGCCACGTATCTTTAGTAGCTATCATATTGATAGCACAAATACATATTACTTTGTTAATTATCAATGGATTTATTGATCATATGGAGCTAAACAGATAAAAACATCTGCTATCTTGTAGTTTACAGTATAGTATAGAGTGTACAAATCTTCTGTGAAAATGTCAGATTGTAAATTACTGGGTTTTCCCAAGTGAGTTTTGTCTCAACAGTTTAATTACCATCATTTCTAAAAGCAGGCATACACATTATTAACTAAGGAGTGTAACTGTATTTTCTAAAGATCTCTTTTGGGAAGAACGTGGATCAATGGCCTGTGGGCTTTGGACTGACTGAGCACCCTAGTTCCAGTAGACAATCCCTAATTCATTCATCCTTTGAATGTTGGTTTTCACTTGTGCCGTGTCCATCATTTTTGCTAAGCAGCCATGCACTCTGAAATCACTGTCTTCACCAGTGTGAAGGATTTCATCTTGTCATAGTTTGTTAAGGTTGCCACCACAAAGTGACTTGTGGTAATTAAGACTGCATGGCTTAAACTATGGAAATTTATTTTCACATAGTCTTGAAGATGAAGCAGTAGGTCTGGCTTCCTAAGACATCTCTCTTGCCTTAAAACGGACACTTTCTCTAGGTCCACATGGGCATTCATTCTTCCATCAGCTTACCTCCCTGATGGTTCTGAAAAGTTCATGTATAAATATCCTGTCATCAGAAAGACATGATTCATATTAGAAACTATATTACTAGCTTCATGTAAACTACATGTCTAAGGGATTCATCTATAAATGTGATTGCATTTTGAAGTACTGATTTCAATAGGTGAATTGGGAAGAAACAACATTCAGTTCATATCAAGTCGTAAGTCTAGTGCAGTGCTTTCTAAACTTGCCCAAAATTAAGATCACTAATTCCTAGCTACCATATAAGAGAATTATTGAGTTGTTAAATGGATTTGGAGTATGGACTGGGAATTAAGAGTTTTAAAGTTCCCTGGATGGATAATAAAGATGATCAATCAGTTTCCCAAAATGATTAATAACCTTTTGTTCCAGACTGGCACATGTGTACCATTTATGACTTGTCCAATGCATTGTGTTTGTATCTACAGACATCCTAAACATTAATCTACTTTAAATTAACTTTACACATATCCCTCTACCCAATTATGAAGATTTTTTTTTCAGCAAGTAAGGTGAAGTTGGGCAAGAATTAATTCTTCCATTGGTGGTTCCAGCACCGCAGGGTGGGGCAGGATTGCTCTGACTGTGCGTTGCTGAGGAGGCTGCACTTAACTTAGTCCAGGTTGTCTGGAGTAAGAAAGATATATGTATATATTTTTATATTTATGTGTGTGTGTGTATATATATATATATATATATATATATATATATATATATATATACACATTATATGCATGTAAAAGGTCTCCTGATATACTGTTAGTTTAAATGAATTACAGAAACTTCATCTTATTGATCTTTTATATGAGAATGGCAATGGAGACTCAGATAAAGACACTGAAGCAACAGACATTGAAAAATAAAGACAATTATTAGAATCATGATATGACTTGGATTCTTAGTGCCCCTAAGAATTGGAATACTTTAGTGTATGATGTAAGGTCCAAGTACAGGGTGGCTGTTACTCTTCAATTCCTACCAACATTGTCTAGACTCACTGTATCACAATTGCCCAATGCTTTTCATTATGATCATACACATGCTTTCATCTCTTTGTAAAGTCCCTTTTCTCCCTTAATGGCCATTTTATTTGAATGCCTTTGAGGTTTTAAAGTCTTTCCTATATTCCCATATTATTTACACTCTTGCATTACAGCTTTTTAAAATATGCTTACATTGCTCAAAAGATCAAAGCTATCATCTACCACCCCTAACCTCTAAGCTCATTTATTTTCAGCTCAACATTATTTTTTTAATTGCTCATGGGACTTCCTCCTTGACCGGGGATTACCTTAAAGCGTTATAATGTCTGGATGGCCAGGGGTAGAATGTTTTCGACCTCATGTTGGTATTAATCAAAAATTTATATGTGGAAGCACATTGAAGACTCTTAAGAGGTGGGGCTCCAAATAGATGATATATGGTTTTAGCATGCTGGTAAAAATCACTATTAGGACCTTTCTTGCTCTTTCACAATGAGAAGACAGGGTGGCAGAACAGCTGTCTATGAACCAAGAAGTCGACCCTCATCTGACACTGAATCTGATGGTGCCTTGATTGTGACCTTCCTACTTTCTAGAACCATGAGCAGTAAATTTATGCTGTTTGTGAACCATGCAGTCCATGGGGTTATGGAATCCTGGACTAAGTAAGCCAGAAGACTACAATCATTCTAATATATATCTTTATGTACATTATATATGTTTGCATGTAAAGGGTCTACTGGTGTCATATTGTTAGTTTAAATGAATTGTAGAAACTTTATTTTATTGATCTTTCTATAAGTTCCATAAATATAACCATATATATACATTTAAAATCAAACACATAATGTTGTAATTTTTTCTTCAACCATCAGACTTAATTTGGAAAACTCAAGAGAACTGAGAAATATGTTCAAGGAGAGTGCACATGCAGGTTCATGTACATGTTACCCAAAGAAAGGCATTTATCTTTATTCTGACTTTTAGATCGGCATTAAGTAAATATGTTTTATTTGCAGGAAGATTATTTATGAACTTATTTTTCCCAGTGTTTTAGGAGACAATCTGTGGAAGTGGTAATAAATCATGAGAAGAATTGTGAAATTCTCAGTGCATTTAAATCTCCTTATTCTAAGCTGTGATTTATTACCATGGGAACTTGATGGCATCGTTTGTTGGCTTCATATTATTAGCTGTTTTATTCATGTTTGTCCTTATGCTTGGCTGTACTGCCTCTGACACTGGTTCCCTTGGTGAAAAAGGCTCCTCACAGGAAAAAAAATATGTACAGAAGCAGTAACGAAAACAGAAAGTCTTCATACATCTCATGAAGAAGTGCCTTGTGTGCCTGTACTAAACACTTCAGATGACAACTTTTTCTCTTTCGATTCATGAAAATTAAATAAATGCACTATAGATGCTGGGTTCTCACTAAGGCTCTGTTGACATTTAGGCTAAGTCCTTCACTCCAGAGTGGATGGTCTTGTGCATTGTCCAATGCTAGGTGACATCCTGATTTCTACAAAGAGACACTGGGATGCACCCTACCATACTACAACTGTTGCAACAAGCAAATTGTCTCCAAAATTTTCTAAGTGCCTCTTGGGGATAGGGTGTATGCCCTGACTAAGAGTTGCTGATGTAAACATGGGACATCTGAAATTTGTTCTCTCCTTCTCTGCTCTAATGCTTCCTTTATCTCTGTGATAGACTGCTACACATAAGTAGAATATCTTCCTATCTTTGCCACCGTCATTCACTTCTAGACAGATATTCCAATTTGATTCTTCTACTCAGTGGAACAGTTTTCACTATCTGAACATGTGCTTGGCTCACATATAAAGATGTGTTTATTCTTCTGGGAAGTCATCCTCACCAGTGAAGAACACTGCTTGGCTACAGCTCCCAAATCAGCTGACCATTTTTGGAGACAGGGAGAAGACAGTATCCTAACATCTGGGCAAATTTGTTCTTTGGAAAGATAAGCTTCTGACCCAGCCAGCTGTGCAAGTTACCTCTTCTGTGGGTTTGGGGGAGCAGTGGAAGCATGCTGAAAACACGTGGATCACTTGCAATCAGGTTTTGTCATTTAGTTCAGAATGAATGGAAAATAAAAGAATAAAACAGAAAAAGGGGCAAGTTGCTGAACAAAATTTAAAGAAACAAGTTAATTGGCATATGGTGTAAGGGTAGATGGAATCTAGATTTTTTTGATTCCATGGCAAGAAAAGATGTTAACTCTACATCTAAACACATATTTGTTGAATAGATACATGAATGGATGGATGAATGGATTAGTAACAAAGCTAGAGTTGGGTTATGACACTGTTTTCTTTTTCTAATAATTAACCTAAATGACTCCAACTTCTGATATTGAAGTTAAATTTGACTCTATATCATGTATCTCTCTCTATCTACCTACCTATCTATCTATCTATCTATCTATCTATCTATCTATCTATCTATCTATCTATCTATATCATCGATCATTTATCAATCATAATTATCATCTTTACCTATATATAGTTATATATGTATATATGTAGTTATATGTATTTATTCTCTGGATATATTTGGGTTAGAAAACATGATTCAGATCCACACTAGCATTATTAAAAAAGCATGCTAGATGATAATCAACATTGGTTGGGAAAACAAAGCAAAGATTAGACTGAAGTGAGTGATTCAGCTCTTTGGCTGGCTTCTGACTGATGGGAGCCTATTGGGGGATGAGTCCTTCCTCAGCACAGAGGACAACAGTGAGATCCTTATCAGGACTGGCTTGGACATGAGTAGGTGGGATATTTAGTGGCACCAGTGATGGACAATTAGAAACTGCAGACTTTGTACTACAGAGCACAGTTAGTCCTTTAAAATTGTAGAGACAGGTGCTTGGAGATGGTACATTGCTGAGAATCAGACAGTGTAGTGGTTTGAAGGAGAAATGTCCCCCACAGTCTCATTTAAACACTTGGTCCCAGTTGGGGGAGGTTTAGCTGGTGCAACTTTGCTGGAGGAAGGTGCATCACTGTGGACTGATTTGAGAGTTCAAAGTCTCACTTTCCTTCCAGTTTGCCCTCTCTGCGTCATGCTTATGACTAAAGATATATACTTTCATTTTCCTGCTATGGCCTCCATGCCGTGCTGTTGCCCTGCCTCCCTACCAAGATGGACTCTTATTCCTCTGGAATCAAGCCTAAATAAACTCCTTCTTCTATAGGTTGGTTATTGTATTTTATCACAACAAAAGAAAAGTGATTCATACAGGAAGTGAAGTAAAGTAAACTTCAAGGGAAGTCAACTTCAAGGTTTTACCATGTTCTGGAAATATTCTTAATAAATGCCTAACTTCCTTAACGTCTACTGCATAGCAATGCTAGAATTGAATATGTAATTGAGGCACTCAGCCCCACGTAAGAACCAGTCAGTAACTATTAGCTGCTCTCATTTCTGAATGGTGTTTTACAGTGTTGATCAATTAAGTGCCTTTCCTCATGTAACTCCAAGCTCTACCTGGCTTAGCCATCAACTGAGAGTTACTATGCTCAGTTTGCACAGAAATCATAAGAAGACAAAATGCAGTTCCCTTTGGTGTTCCAGCTGTTCTTAGTGCTAGCCGCTCTCAACAGCTTCATGTCAGCAGCCTGTGCTGCTAGAAGCTCTCAATGTTACCAACGGCCTCTGCCAGCAGCTCAGCCTGTTCCTTTAAGATAGAAATCACAAAAAGGCAAAATAAAACCACCAGAATGAGGCTATATAGGGGCTTGTATTGCAAGGTAAAGAAGGCAGTGTGAAGGACAGGGTTCTTACTGGCTTTTTAGTTTTTTTCCCCCCTCTAAAGTATGCATCTTTGGCACCCTCTTTTACGTGTTATAGAACGAATAGCAATGCTTGAAATGTAGATTATTTTCCTGATACTTCCACATAGGAAGTCCATCATTATACTGAAAGCTGTCATAGTATATAGTCTTAGGCTTTCCCATCAATTAAATCCTTTGTCTGGTGATGTAACAAAGTCAAACTCAATTGTGCTGTCCTTTAGAACAGCCAGTGCCAATTAGTTAACTGTCACATAGTGACCAGATGGATTCTCAGAGGAT
Organism: Peromyscus nudipes; assembly: GCA_902168325.1. Classification (NCBI taxonomy): domain Eukaryota; kingdom Metazoa; phylum Chordata; class Mammalia; order Rodentia; family Cricetidae; genus Peromyscus; species Peromyscus nudipes. Next base: position 35,327 of record CABHPH010160594.1, on the reverse strand, counting down.
CACTAGACAAACATAACCCTTTGCTGCATATAGGTCTTGCTCTTTAAAAAATGGTTTATAGATTTTAATTTTTTTATATTATGTGTATGGGTGTTTTGCCTGCATGCATGTCTGTGTACCACATGTGTGCGGTGACTGTGGAGACCAAAAGAAGATGTCAGATCTCCTTGGACTGGAGTTACAAATGGTTGTTATCTGCCATGTGGCTGCTCTTATATGACTATGGTTTGGGGAGCCAACAGGCAGTATGCAGGCATAATTTGTTCTACTCAAAAGCCACAGAGGAGGCCAGTAATATGTATTGTTTCAGGGATGTCAGAGGAAATGTTGTATGTATTCCCAGACTATAAAACAAAATAACTTTATCTGCAAATGCGTTTATGATCTATAGTGTAAGTTCCCTCTGAAGAGGTGGACTGGTCATCCATTAGCATATGAATGTGGTAAACTTCTTGACCTGAGATAGCAAAGGAGCTGGGAATGTGGATGTGGGAGAAGTTGAGCATGCCAGAGCATGTGCTTGAATCAAAAGAAAAAAATAACAGATAATCCTGGCTAGACTCAGCTGGTGTGGATGTGAGAAAGGTGACTGTAGGAAAGAAAGAATGAATAAAAAGGATGAGATGGTGAGGCAGAAATAAGAGTATGGGGTCTTACAGTAATCAGAATGTGTGTGTGTGTGTGTGTGTGTGTGTGTGTGTGTGTGTGTGTGTGTGTGTGTACAGACAGATATCAATGTGAAACTGTCAAAGAACAAATCCCATAAAAGTTAATAAGAAAAAGGAAATAAGTTTCTCAAACCTTTCCGGCTTCAAATGGGTTTGAATTTTATCTTTTCCAGAATAGTAGCAAGACAGAGCAGCATCAAATGCAAAGCCAAACTTTTCAACTTTATTATTAACTTGTGAGCCAATTATGTGGCCTTAAGGACATAGTTTCTCCCGTCAAAAACGATTAACATGTTCATCTGTCAACCAGTGGGATCAGATGCTCCTTCAATTAGCTTTCTGTCTCTGAAACAGTAAGGCCTCTTCATTTCATGACTTCCTAAGTAAGACAGATCAAACCTGAGGTCAATTTGAAGTCCTAAATTGTCTCATTCTCTACAGCAGTTATCCTCCTTTACCATCAAGTCCTCTTTTTCTGATATGAAGGTATTAGATTACAGACTCTAATGCTCTTTTAAAAATTAATTTATCCTTTGAGAATTTCATCTTATATTAAAACAATAAATCCTGATCACTCTCATCCCCTCATCTTCCCTTAGCCTAGTTCCACAAGCTCTCCTTCCTCCAAGTCCTCACTCCACATTCATGACTTTTTGTTTTGGTTTTGGTTTTGCTTTGTGACCTATTGGGTTTAACCAAGTTGAGTGGGCATGGGCCTGGAACTGTCCACTGGAGCATGGGTACACCAATGGCTACATCGCTAAAGACAATTCCTTCTCATAAAGCAGTCCTCAAATCCTAATACAGGCAGAGATGGGCCTCGTGATACACTTCACCCATTACGACTCAATATTTTCATGGTTCAATCTAGTGTAGTCCCTATGTAGACAGCTATACCTGCTGTGAGCTTATCATTGCCTTACCATGCCTATATGACAGGGCCATGTGGCCCTGCTTTCCGTCATCCTCTGGCTCTTGCATTCCTTTGGCTTCCTCTTTTGTAGATATTCCCTGAACCTTGGAAAGGGTTCCATGGGAGTCCCATTTATGACTCGGCACTGAGCAATCGCTTGTTCTAGGGACCTTGACCAGCCTTGTGTCTTTTCATTAACCTCTGTTCACTGCGAAAGGAAGCTTCTTTGATAAAGGCTATGGGCAATACCAGTCCTGGGTCCCTAGAGACTTGTTGCTTGCCTCTGCTGCAATGTAGACACTGCTGTTCTTTATTTCTCCATGTTTCCATCATTCTGATATCAGTAATAGATTCTATAGTTGAGATAAGCTTTCAACTTCTTTCTAGTGCACTGAGACAAATATTAACACAGTTTCTATTTCATAAAGGCAATTTATAAGATCTTTCTTGTATTTTTTTTAGCAACTACATAAGAAGATATGAAAATATCCACTGAAGTCATAAGATGTACAAAAGAGAGGAGTAGACTCAAGACTGTGTTAATAATTTAGTTACTCTGTATACCTTTGCCTCACATGTAAGATTTTTTTTTATGTGGAAATTTAGGCATATCTGCTGAGGAAATTCTAACCTCTGTAAAGATTTGCAAATTATCTTATGGAAACAAATTTAAAGTAGGCATTATGTGCGTTTTACCTTTTTCATTTATTTATTTGAGAATCCACAGAAATATTTTCATAATCTGTGTCATTATTTGTGTGTGTGTGTGTGTGTGTGTGTGTGTGTGTGGTATTCAGGTGTATGTGTTAAGACCCTGCCCTCACTCCTTGGGGTCTTGTGGGTCTTGCATCTTACGTCATCAGCAGATGCTGGCGACCACATTCGCGTGGCACGGTCATGCAATCTGTGCCTTAAAAAAGCTAGACTCGGACCCCACCTTCTCTTTCGTTCCCTCTCTGCTCTCTCTCTGTACCCTTCTCTGCTCTGCTCCTGCCATCTCTCCCTCCCCCCAGGCCTCGGTCTCCTCCCTCCTATCCCCTCCTTCCTTCTAATACAGCTCTCTGTGACTCTGGTAGTCGTGGCCATGTCTCGTGACTTTTCCGCCGGTAACCAGCGCTGCCACCAGTGCCGTTTACCTATCAGTATGTGCACATGTGTAGAATCTAGATGCTGTGACACTGGGTGTCTTCATTCCTCAACTTATGGTTTTTAAACCTCACTTTTGTTCGTGTGTATGTGTGTGTGTGAGTATGTATGTATGCCCGTTTGTGCATGTATATATGCACACCACCACGTGCATGCAGTGCTCCTGAATGCCGGAAGTTGACATCAGATGCCCCATAACTATAGGTTGTGGTAAGCCAGTTGTTTTGGGTTCTGGGAACCATTCATTAGACCTCTGCAAGGAGTAGTAAGTGCCCTTAACTGCTCAACTACCTCTCCAGACCTTCCACCTTATTTTTTTTATTTCTTTTATTTGTTTGAGATTATAATCTAATTACATTATTCTTCCTTTCACTTCCTCTCTCCAAAAGCTACCACATACTCTTCCTTGTTCTCTTTCAAATTTGTGGCCTCTTTTTTTTTCCTTAATCATTGTTACATACATATGTGTGCATATAAATACAACCTACTCAGTCTGTATAATGTTACTTGTGTTTATGTTTTCAGGGCTGACTGTTTGGTATAGGATAACCAATTGGTGTGCTCTTCTCTCAGCATTTCCTAGATGCCTGTAGTTCTTCAAGTAAGATTATTTTTGAGACAGAGAGTCTCACTGAAACTGGAGCTCAGTGGCTACAATGGTCATTCAACAAGCCCTAGGGATCTTCCCACTTCTGTCTCCTGTCAACTCCCCAAGCCCTGGGTTACAGGCCTATGTTGTCCCACCCAGATTTGGACAGGGGTTCTAAGCATCTGAACTCAGATTCTTGTGTTGGTGTGGAAAGTACGTTACCAATTAACCCACCACAGCATCCCTAATTCACTGTATTTTCAGAAAACTTGAAGAGGTGCTGTTTTATTCTTTTTCTGCTGCTTTTACCAGAAGTTAAAATTACTTTTTTTTTAATGAGGTCACGAGTAGACAAAAGCTCAGTGTGTGTGTTTCCCGACATCTCCAATTTGAATTCTTGTGGAGACCACTTGTAAAAGCTAGGTTTTAGCTCTGTCATGTTCAGCCTCAATTTATTAGCTAGCAAATTCCTTCGTGCTGGCTAAGCCCCCAGCAGCCAGTTCTTACAACCCTATTTTATTAGTTCCATCCATTTACCTACTTATTTACTTTTTGTTCATCTGACCTTAGAAGAAACAGCTGCCAGTCATTAGATTTTCTTAGCATCTATGATGAGAGGTTTGATGATCTAATTGTTTGCTGCTGTATCAGGGGGAAGCTTGTCACAACAGGAAGTTATTTTGTCACCAGGTTTTGTAGTGGTATTTACTCTGCCCATGACCTTGGGCTACAGGGCCTGAAGGAGGCCATGCTTCTGCCATTGTATGTTGTGACCTCTTAAAAGGAAAGGGAGAAGGGTCACATGCCTTTTCTCCCTGCTGCCTTTGAGGTGGATTCACTCCCAGTCAGATCAGAGGACAACTTCAGCTGTCTATTCCATTAGTGGGTTTATTTCCTCAATTTATATCTTAATAAATCCCTATTACCCATTAAATAGACTCATGTGGATTGATCTTAATAAGCTTTGATTAAAAAACAAAAACAAACTAGATTTGAAACCTGAATACTGAAACATACAAATCAACAGCATCTCTCTGGCCTTCAGTAAAGGTAGAAAAAGTAAATAGCAGTTTCTTAAATGCTCAGAAAATATGGCTTAGCTTGGATATAATTATCATTCAGGGTTGAGTGTGCACTCAGCCTAGTGGATTGCTGTATGTTTTGTATCCCTAAAATTCTCATTTGCATCCGTTTGCTTGTTTAATACACAGCCAGTGACCAAATCCATACAGGTCTCAGCTGGTTCATGTTCTTCTGAAGGTCTCTTAGAAGAAATGAATTGTTTATCTAAGTATGTTTTGTTATCTCCTTGAGAGAAGGCCTTTGAGAGAAACAAGGCAAAGAGGGAATGTTCTTTTCAAAATTAGCTCATAGCAGGTTAAATTCTCTGCCAAGTATCAGGAAGGTCACGGGTACGTACCACCCCAGACAAGGGCATCAAGTGCGTGGGTATGACTCCTTGACTAAGGAAGGAATGGTCTTCACCAGGGAGACTCATTCACATCATTAGAAAGTGCTAGGTGGCTTAAAGTTGAGAATCTTTTCATTTATTGGAAAAAATGCAAAACTCATAATATAGGTAGAGCCATTTTCCTTGTGAAATCTCTCTCTATAGAAACACATTTCTTGCTGTTCCAGATTTTGGGGGGCTTCAGATATTCCTTGGCTTCTAATACATAACCTCTTTCTACCTCTCCTTCATATAGCCAGCTTTCCTGTGCGTTCTTTTCTGTCCACATTTTCATCAATTAAAATGATATATATATATAATATATATACATTATATATAAATATGTATATAAAAATAAGTATAAATATATAAATCTCAGTCTGATTGGGCCAGATTCCACCCTCCCTAATGATGTCTTCACAACTTGATCATATCTGCAATGGATATTTGTTCAAATAAGGTGAATATGGTAATAGGCATGGGAGCTAAGCTTCTTTTGGAGAATAGAATTCAATCTGTAAGAGTGAGTGGGGAAGAAAGGAAAGTCAAACAGAAAAAAAACAAAGGAGAGAAGATGAAGGATAAGGATGAAATTTGTTCTATTTCATAATTAGAATTTGTTTAATAGCTTAGTGTGAACAGACTTAGTGATGGGGTCATTAGCAGATCACAGGAAGTTTTGAGAAGTGAATTTTCTAAGTGATGCCATCAAGAAGGAGGAACAATGATTAGAATGAGAGTTAGAGGTTGTAAAGCTGTGTGTGTGTGTGTGTGTGTGTGTGTGTGTGTGTGTGTGTGTGTCCTGTGTGAATGGCATTTACACATGTGTAAAGCATTCCTATTTTTGTAGGCATTGAGGCAGGCTTCTTTTTCTTCTTGTCTCATTAATCATTCCTATCCTTCTTCATTGTTAGGCAGATAGGAATCTCTTGATATAGTGATAACAAGGTGATCCTTTGAGAAGTTAACTATTGGACAGGAAGGTGTGTAGTGACATATGGATGTACCGTGATTGAAGACCAGTCTTCTGGAATAATAATGTAGTGGAGATGCAGACCCTCTGCTCTCCTGTGTGGTGGTGATGGAGCAGACCCTCTGCCTACTGTGTGATGGCACAGACCCTCTGCCCTACTGTGTGGTGATGATGAAGCAGACCCTCTGCCCTACTGTGTGGTGGTGAAGCAGATCCTCTGCCCTACTGTGTGGTGATGATGAAGCAGACACTCTGCCCTACTGTGTAATGGTGATGAGCAAACCCTCTGTCGTACTGTGTGGTGATGAATCAGACTTTTCTCTGTGTTGAAGAAGACCTACTGCCCTACTTGCTTTTCTCAGTGTTGGGCTGTGCACTAGCTGGATAGAGATGACTCAGTGCTACACGTGATAATATGTCACACATGACAATAAATAATTCACATTGTCTAATTCTAAGAGAAGTAACAAATGGCTCAGAGCCTCTTCTTCAAAATCTTGGTATCTGTATTGTTTATGCCTTATGAAATATAAGTGATATCAGCTATTGCTGTAAACATTTTCTATATCATTTCACATTTAAGAAATAAACATTTTTTTTCTGGACATGGCAGTTCACACCTTTAATATCAGCAGTTTTGGAGGCTGGGGTAGGAGTATTAGCCTATGTTTGAGACCATTCTGAGCTGGACAGTGAGTTCCAGGATAGCCAGCACTAACAAGTGAGCACTTGTATTAAAAGCAAAATAAAACAAACAAAACTCTCCTGTTACATAATGCAGCTTGCCCTCTCTTTAGCTGATTATCACAATAAATTGATCTGTCTCTATAGTCTAATATTTAAAACTATTAAAGTAGGTCCCATGGGAAACCCAAAGTCAACAAAACTCTAAGATTTATCACAGGGAATTCACTCTTGGTCTCCACTTCCCTCCTTTAATAATGTTCTCAGCTTCCTAGAGTCCTGGTGTATTTTGCAAAGTGAGCAGGTTAGATCAGTGACCTCCATGCACCCTACCAACTCTCTCTTTTCTTGTTTCTCCTTCAGTCGATCTACATCTATTCAGATTAATACAATGCATCAGAATTTGATGTTTTTCCAGCTTTATGAAAGGAGTCTTTGGAGCAAGAAGAAAGAATGTCTAAGACAATGGTAAGAATACATTCCGCTACTGGCAGAGGTAATGGCTCCAGCAGTGCACTCTTGATTTGTGTCAGGCTTTCAGAGACTTTCAGGAGAAACTGCCGCCATGATTAATTGAAGCCAATAGCTTTGAGTTTTATCTTATGTTTAAGCATGTGTATGCATAGCTAGCTGCTTCTCAGCTGCTCTCAGCTTCTTTAGCCTAAAGATTTTGCTTAGCCTCAGAATTAATGTTGTGCATTGAATCTGAAGTAAGACACACGTTACAGTCTGAAAGACCTCGAATGAGGGAGGGGGAATTCCAGCCATTCCCCTTCATTCCTACCTCTTTTGTTCCTTAAAGACTTCTTAGATGTCCTTTGAGCTCATGATTGATTCTTAAGTGGTTATTGAAATTGCCTCCTTTTGATGCTCCTGCAACTTTCAAAACAAAACAACCCCCCCCATTTCTCAAATGAAGAGCTATACCAACAGTATGAAAAGCAGATTATTTTATAGAGTCAAATAGCAATTTTCTCTTCATATAATAAGCTTACCACATCAATTTTCCCAAGTGACAATAAACATACAAAAATGACTTCCTCCTTCCAATTTTAAAGTTAAGTGCGTTTGCTAAAGAATAGGTTATATGATATGAAAAATATATGTTGCCTACAAAGTGAAGTGGTAATTACTTCCGTTCATCATAACATTATGGAGGAAAGATAGAGATCATTATAATTCAGCTGGGAGAGCTAAGTCTCCAGTTGAGACTGGAGACAAACAACTACTTGGGGGCATAGTAAATTCTTAGCATTCTTTTAGGTCACCAGCAAATGAGCACCACAGGTCATATTCAGACAGTGTAAACATTTTAACATGGTTTTCTTGCTCCAATCTACTCCTTATGAATCCAGACACATTTGCCAGATTTTCTTGTTGAATGACAATAATAAACATTTCCTCAATATCTGACTGTGTATATATTTTCATAGAAATCATTTTGCCCTAGAAAAACACTGAAAAGAGGGCATTGTAATTTTTATTACAGGATGGGAATTGAAGCTCAGATCTCTAACGGCATGAGATTAGGGTACAGTTAGGTCTCCAGTTTTTAGAGCCAACTCAAAACCCTCTGTCATATATGCATAGTACTTCACCATTATTTGTTGCCCTTAAATAGAGAGAGGCATCCAAAATGGAGACTTTGATGTGATCAAAAACTAGAACCCAGGACAATTTAAAAACTCAAATATTATATGCTTATTGAATGCTTACTATGTTCCTGTATATATAGAGATAACATTGAGCAAAATGATAAAATTCCCACTTCATGTAATATAAATGGACAGGGTAGAAAAGGCAAATAATAAATCAAATAAGCAAGTTATATGACATAAGAAACCATTATCATTATGAGAAGAAAATATGAATGGGGAGTGCTTGGTGACATGTTCTATTTTATTTTGTAGTTTTATTTTGACATGTATTCTTATTGAGTTGCTCAAGCTGCACTCAAATTCCTGGGCTCCAAACAACTGTACTACCTCAGCTTCTGATATAGCTGGGACTGGGGCATAGTCCCCTGTACCATGTAGTGCTATTGTTTTAAAGGTGTCCCTCAGGAAAGAACTTGTTTGTAATGTGTCATTTGGAAAATTATTTGATACAAAGCAGTGAGATGAAAAGTTCAAGTGAAGTGTAATTCAGAGCATTCCTGGGAAAGAAACACAGTGGGATTCTATCAGCGCTGTCCAGGTCATGACATACTATTTACAGACAGAAGGATAAGACGTGCCTATGGACTTGATTGGCATAATCTAGAGAGGAGGCAAGCTCTGGACCAATTCCTGGCATTGAAGAGGTCACAGTGAAACACTGCAGGGACAAGATAAAGGACTGTCCCATTTTCTTGGAGGACATATTGGCTCTTCATATGCTATGTCAGGAGAGAGATGACCACAGCTTTATTTCTCCGTCTTTCTCTAAAGCCATTTTTGTCCCACTTACTCTGCTATATTTTTCTCTTAATTCCTGTTTAATAGAGAAAGACTAAGGACTGAAGAATGATGAGGAAGGAGAATTTAATCAGAACTGATACTTAACATCAACTCTTCCTTTCCCCTTCTCTGCCCCCCTTCAATTTACTCACTGCTCACATTAAAAGATGAGTTTGTTTTCATGAGAGTATATATTCAACATTCAGTATTGCTTATCACTACTCATACAAATACAATGCTCTTTGAAAATTTTATAAATAGGTAAGTTTGCATTGTAAGCAACTGATTTTTCTAGGTGGTTGATAAGTTTACGCTTTGAATGATAAAATAAAAAACATTTTAGCTCTTAGTTTTGATCTAATGAACCATGTTGTTAGGATGAAATTCTGGCTGCAATAGCCAATTTGCTTCTGATCCTATGACTATAACCTATGAGAAGAAATGAAATGAAATTAAGCCATCCATCTTCAGTCATTTCGGACAATATGGATGGAAGTCTTTAAATACTTTTCTATAATATTTCTGAATAGTATCGAATGAAAAAAACAAAACCTTCTATTCCTGCTCACTTTTACCTCCAAAAGGTGTATTCCTATTAAGCTAGCTTGCCTTAAGTGATGCTGTTACAGCGAATCACCCACCAGGCTTATCTTCATGCTTTTGAAATATTGCACTGAATACCTGACTTTAAAATTGTGCAGATGGCATATCCTTCTGGCTGGTCTTACTTAAAAGAAAATATATATATTTTAGCTAAAGCTAAAAGCCAGTTTCTCTCATCTCATCTCAGACTTTTCAAGTCATTCCAACACTTCAAATACTTGCTGCTGTAGAAATAAACATAAGATTATGGTCTGACTCATAAATATCAGAAGGATTTAATTCTGGGCTTAAGTTACAGATAGAGGAGAAATGATGCTTTTGAAATTGAGAATTTGTGTAATTTTGGGAATCCACATATTTTCTGAAAAAAATCTAAGTGGGAAAATGTTCAGTATTCATCAATGATATGTTATCTGGCACATAGATCTACTACATATCAATTCAGAAGGTAACTGTCTATTTGTGCCTAAAGAACAAACAAGAAGCATGTCTTTCCATATGTAATGTGAGGTCCATATTAGACATGGATGAAAAAAAGCTAGAGGGGATAAGAATTAATTAGAAAGAAACAAGTTAACCCTTCCTGTCTCTATAGAGATGAATACCTTTGTTCTGTGTCACTAACCATTCTTTAGCCCAAATTTAATATCTTCCTAATGTGTTCTCAAAGATTCTTAAACAAGGTTAGAGCTAAATGTGGTATTCATACAAAAGCATTATACTCTTTGCCTACTGCAAAGCAATACACAATTTTTATGTAATTATTTATGCACTTACAATTTTATTTACTTTTTATTTGATATATTATTTACTTATCTACTATTATTATAATTTTCCTATGTTTAAATTCAGTTGTGTGAACAGAGGTTAAGTAGCTGGGCTGTATTGGTTTAGAGCTGACAAAACCACCTGATTATTTATTTTAGGTTCTTCAAGGACTTATTCATTTTAGGGCTGAAAGCTCCCTAACCTGGAACTCGCTTCATTTCTGGGCAGACTAAGAAAATGGCAATTCAGCTCTTTGGCCTGAATCGCTCTCCACTTCTCTAAACATTTTGTTTCTGTAACTATTTTCTGTATGGTTACTTCTGAAAGATCACCTTTCAGACATTCAATCATCTTTCACTGTATATTATTCAAGAATGAAAAGTGTTTCGCTAAGTTTTGAGCTGTAGATTAACATATCATGTTACACTGTTACTAGTATGTGACAGTGATGATCGCTCATTCATGCTCCCTCTGTTCAATTTGGCTTTATTTCTTAGGGTTAGAATCTAGAATGCACAGCTGTTTGAAAGAGATCTCAAAGAATGTGCTTTTTTCGCTCCTTGCAGTAGCTACTGAGTTCCATGAACCAAGTGTCACAGACTACACTTTGGATAAAGGGGAAACATTTGTAAGTTTTTTGCGAGGGCTGTGTGTGCATCTTCCAGGGAAAATATTCATAGATTTGTATCCAATTCCAAAGCAAAATCATGAGAACAAAATATTTACAAACTATTTAGTAGAAAGTTTGGTACACTTAGTCTGCATTAGCTTGGGTCTGCTTTCTGTTAGACATAACTAAGTTCCTAGCTCTGACTCCTTTTTAATATTAGAAATTAGTGGGTGACCTCACCCAGGACTGTGTCAGCACAATTTGATTTACATTATGTATCATCCAAGAATTAATCAACAAATTTGAGTTTAGGATTTTGGTGTAGTACACGGAGACAGGAGTTGCTTGTCATGCTCAAGAGACCAAGTCTAATTTCTAAGTACTATTTAAAAAAAAAAAAAGTAAAAATTAGAGAATGAATGAAAGAAAGAAAAATTTTCTTCTAAGATATGGGAATTATGCATTTGAGAGGGCATTTACATGACAGTATTGTCAGAAATAGTGATTAATATTAATGCTACTGTGAACAGCTGTGGAAGTGTGCTGGAGGATAAGCAAGAGATCTGCTCTAAGTTACACAGAGAATATAACTGATTACTTTGTAGCTGGAGGATTTCTCCTGTCCCTCCCAGCACGGAGGTCCAGCAGCCGCTTATAAAATAATCATTCAGAGGCATAATATTAATTATCAGTTGTATGGCCTATGGCAGGCTTCTTACTAGCTAACTTGTATAACTTGACCCACTTCTATTAATCTATAAGTTGCCACGTGGCTGTGGCTTACTGGTATTTTCACATCTTGCTTCTCCTGGTGGTGCTGGCGTCTCTCTCCCTTCTGCCTTTCTCCTTCCTGTCTCTCCTTCAATTTCCCACCTTGCTATAACCTGACTTGCCATAGGTCAAATGGCTTTATTTATCAAACAATCAGAGCAACACATATTCACAGCATACAGAAAGATATCCCACAGCAATTACTCTAACTATGGGATCAGGTTAGTATAAATGAGAACTGATCCCAATCAAGTCACATGAAAATTACTCCATTATTATAATATGAGAAAGTATATGTGGAAGGACAGTCTGCATGGTCATGTAAGATAAAAGCAATGGAAGCTTGAGAGGTAATCATAGCCAGAAACAGAATATGGTCCTTAGGTCTGAAAATGGACTGCAAATATGAAATAGAACATTAGAGGCTCAACTTTTTATGTGGCACCAATTCATAGGCAAATAGAGGCAGATGTGACAATATATAATGTATAGTATGTCTCCCCCACCCTGGCATGCCTATGGAGAAATGTATACTCCAAGCTTATGGCATTAAGAAGGGGAACATTTGGTTTACAAAGCCTGAGAGAGCTTCTTAGTCCCTTTGCTCTTCTGCCACAAGAGGAGGCATAGATGGTGTTATCTATGCAGAACTGGTTCCTTAGCAAGCACTGGATCTGCTGACCTTGGACCTTCCAGCCTTGAGAACTGTGAATTGTAAGTTTCTGCTGTCTATAAGCTACCTAGCCTTTGTTGGGTATGGAGTTAAGAATCCAGAAGTGAGAAGACAGGAGGCTAGGGACAAAGTTGTTTGGAGATTGGGCAAGAAGCAAGGCAATTTCTCTCATTCAACAACCAGCTTCAGGGCTGAGCACACGGCACCCTGGTGTGAAGATTTTACAAAACCCACGAGATTGGTACTTCTAAATAGAAAATCACCTGTGTTGTATTATTCTTAGAAAACACTTGGCAATCATGCCAGAATCTTCTAATTGGCTTATAATTCTGAGGAGCATAAGGCCTCTTCAATATTTCACAGTATTATGAAACATCTAAACTTGAAGTTCTCAGTCAATGGTTACCTCTTACTTCAAAAAGGAAGTATGTGCCACCACCAGGAGGAAGACTTTAAATTTCTGAGACCAAATTGGCCAACGTGCTAAATCCAAATGGCATGACTTTATAGACCCATCTTCTCCAGTTCTGCTTTTTTTTTTTTTTTTTAACTCTCAGGAATACTGGATTTTTACATGAGCTTTCTGTTTTATTTTCATTGTGTGTCTTTCTGCTTGAGCATTCTCTTATCAGCTGAACTACCCCTCTTATCCTAAAATCTCCTGCTTATTTCAATCCCCTTATATACTTAGCCTTAGCTCCTTAGCTTCCCTTCCATCCACAGTCAAGGTTATCATGGATTGCCTCATCACTGCTTGACTTTTCTTCTTCAAAACCTCCATGCTAATGTCAGTCATGATCACCATACCGCAGAGCCCTAAAGGCACTGTTTCTTTATCTCAATCAATCCCATTGGTTCGATTATATTAAAAATGATAGCTTGCTTTGATTCTGCTGACATCAGAAACTACAGACAATTGTTCACCTAATTGATGACTCCCTGCCAGTCTCGTCTGTTGACTCCTTGTTTCCCATTAGATCTCCAAGTGTTTTTATTATTATTATCATTGGCCCTTCTTGGTGCTAGTTCTAGTTAGTCTCCCAACTCTCTCAACTAGATCCATGTGTTAAATATCTTAGAAGAACTTCAGAGTCAACATCTCAAAACCAATCTAATTCTCTTTGTTTACCAGCCTACTGTTTTCTAATGATTTCTCATCTTAATAAATGATACCATCAGCCAGCATTCTGTTCCGTATGGCAGCCTGGTTATCACCCTGGATGCCTCATTGTTCTTACTTATTCGTTGTCATTCTTTCAATTTTGTGAACATTACTTGTGTCTTAGTTAGGATTTATTATTGCTGTGAGGAGACACCACGACCATGGCAACTTGTGTAAAGAAAACATTTAATTGAGGGGGCTTGCTTATAGTTCAGCAGTTCAGTCCATCATGGTAGGGAGCATGGTGGCATGCAGGCAGGCATGGTACTGGATGGAGAAATAGCTGAGTGTCCTATATCTTGCAGGCAACAGGAAGTCAACTGGTAGTCACACCAAGGAAAGCTTGAGAAAAAGAAACCTCAGAGCCTGCCTCCACAGTGATATACTTCCTCCAATAAGACCACACCTACTCCAACAAGGCCACACCTCCTAATAGTGACATGCCCTTTGGGGATCATTTTCTTTTAAAGCACCACAATTCCATACTTAGCCTACATCAGCATTGTGGAGCTCTAGGTTTCTTCTTGCACACCATTGCTCCTTTGGCATCTGCGTCCATTTCCTCTTTTTCTAAGCATTCACAGTGTCTTTATAAACATATTATTATCCATTTCTTTTCTAGTATCAATCAGTGGTCTCTCATCATTCTTAAAACAACCTCCGAAAGTCCTTAACATGGACTATAAGCCTTAAATTTGTGTCTCTGTTAATTTTCCCTCTGACCTTCTCTCTCACCATTCCTAAGCTCCTTCTCTGGTATAGTCGCCTTGGACTACTTTAAGTTTCTTAGCTACCTGTGGTTCTTCATATACAGAGCCTCATGTCTATCTGACCTGCCCTGTGCAAGCAGTTTTTAGGCTGTTCTACTAACCTGACTAAGGTGCCCCTCCATTCTCAGCTTAAGAGTTGTTTCCTTGGAATCATTTAGTCTCACTGTATTTCTTTTCCATAATATTTTAAACAATTGCCTTATATGCAATTACTTGTTTAATTAAAGACCATGTTGCCAGCAAAATGAGACAATGCATTATCTTAGTCACAGCTGTAACAGTTGTTATTTGTTAAATGAAGGAAGATACTCCAATTAAATTTCTTCTTTGTAATCACTTATTTTTCTTGTTACAAAAAAGATGACTCTGAAAACTAATATAACAAGGGTACTGCTTATAAAAATCTATTCATGTGACAAACTAAAGAATTCCCAGTTCTTTGTAACTATCAATGAAGTTTATTTTTAACACACATATGTATTTGGCTCAATGGCAGCTTACTTACAGTTTTGTAAATACTGCAAACAGCATTCAAAGCAAACAGTGTGGTCCCTCTGTGATTTTGAAACTCTCGTTAGTAAGCAAATAGCACCAGCAAAGAGGTTGAGTACAAAATGTATAGAAACAAAGAAAATATAGAAAGAATTTACAAAAGTAAACTACAAAAGAGTGACCAAGGGTAAGGCAACCCACATGGGCTAAGAACAGAGTAAAGCTGTCAACATCAGGACAAGGGTCAAAGAAGGTACCAATGTTATGATAACCACCTATAAGTCTCAGTCATGGGAGAGACGCAGTACACCTAATACTGGGCTATAGAAAAAGGCCAAATCTGACCCAGTACAGCAAGACTAGAAGGTACCTGGCAGTGGAACTGTAGGAGAAACTCTTCTCTCCACCCACATTACAGTCTCTTACTCTCTAATCTTGAACTAACGTCTGACATTGATACAATCCAACAAAGAACACAGAAAGGAGAATAAAATTCAGTGAAGGAAGTAACTTCAGAGAATATTTTGTACACACTCTAAAGGCAGCTAGCTCCTTGTCTTACATGTCTTTTGTTTCATTGTGTGTTCCAGATAGCCTGTTTTCTCATTACTACAACTCAATATTTTTCAATGATATTTTTCATACTACACTAGGGTAGAAAGCTAAGATTACTACATATATTTTAAAAGTATAAAAATTTAGCTTACAAAATGTGACTTTTCCCATGGAAACTTCTTTTGGAACACGATGGAAATTGGATATAGAAAGAATTGTCTGTGAATATCTTGAAAACATGACCAATATGGAACTAGCATCATCAAAGCTGATGGAAAGTAACCATTGCATCTGTGACATTACATGTATGATGCCTATAAACATGTTAAGACTGGACTCACAGAGCTCGGCCTGGTGCATGGTTATAGATCTCTGCATCTGCTTCCATCGGTTACTGGATGAAGGCTCTGTGATGACAGTTAGGGTATTCACCAATTTAATTACCAGGGTAGGCCAGTTCAATCACCCACACCACTGTTGCTAGTAGTCTAATCTAAGGTCATCCTTGTGGATTCCTGGGGATTTCCCTAGCACCAGGTTTCTCCCTTATGTCATGATGTCTCCCTCTATCAAGATATCTAGTTCATTGCTCTCCCACTCCATTCCTGTTCCAGCTCGACCATCCCGTTCCCTCATGTTCTCATCCCTCATCCCTACCCTCTATTGCCCAACCCTCATCCCCAGTTTACTCATCGGGATCTCATCTGTTTCCCTTTCCCAAGGTGATCCATACCTCCCTCTTAGGGTCTTCCTTGTTTCCTAGTTTCTCTGGAGTGTGGGTTGTAGTCTGATTATCCTTTGTTTAAATCTAGTATCCACTTAAGAGTGAATACATACCATGTTTATCTTTCTGAGTCTAGGTTACCCCACTCAGAATGATATTTTCTAGTTCCATCCATTTGCCTGCAAATCTCATGATGTCATTGTTTTTTACAGCTGAGCAATATTCCATATGTACCACATTTTCTTTATCTATTCTTCAGTTGAGGGACATCTAGGTTGCCTCTAGGTTCTGGCTATTATGAGTAATGCTGCTGTAAACATAGCTGAGCAAGTGTCCTTGTGGTATGCTTGAGCATCTCTTGGGTATATGCCCAAAAGTTGTATCATTGGGTCTTGAGGTAGGTTGATTCCCAATTTTCTGAGAAACCACCGTACTGATTTCCAAAGTGGCTGCACAAGTTTTCACTCCCACCAACAGGTAGTCTAGTCAAAGAGAAGGAAGAGGGATTACAGGAGCAAGAGGAGCCAAGATCATGATGGGGAAACCTACAGAGACAACTGAACCAAGCTCAAAGGAACTCACTAACTTTAGACTGACAGCTGTGGAACCCACATGCGACCAGACTAGACCCTCTGCATACATGCATGAGACAATTGTGTAGCTGGGTCTTTTTGAGGGGCCTCTGGCAGTGTGATCAGTATATATCCCTGGTGCATTAGCCAGCTTTCTGAATCCCATTACCTATGGTCGGACACCTTGCTCACCCCTGATAAAGCAGGGAGGGTCTTGGTCCTGCCTCAACTGAATGTAGCAGGCTTAGCTGTGGGCGAAATTGCCCTGTTGGAGGAGAGGATGAGGGTGTGGGGCAGGTGAGGGAAGCTGGAGGAGGGATGATAGGGGGATCTGTGGTTGGTATGTAAAGTGAATTAAAAATAAAGAAAAGAAAAAAGAACATGTTAAGATAGAAATGAAATTAATTTGGATGACATAAAATGGTAATGGGCAAGAAATAAACAGAGGTAGATGATTGTCAATAAAAAATGTGTAACTAAAGTATAAAATTTTACCTCAGAGCTCATTCAAATAGGTAAATCAAAGGAAATAAAACTTCAATTAATTTGAAGTTAGATCACTGGAATTGTCACCCACAATACCGGGATATTTAATCAAAACAGTAACAGTAAAAGTTGATAGTCTACAGTGTTAAGCCATATGATAATAACCTTCATTGACTTCTAATGACAATAAATAGTGGAATGTTAATAAACAAAGGTACTTCAACCTATATTTTTTAAATAAATGAGGATATCTATCTATCTATCTATCTATCTATCTATATGAATTACACATGTATACTTACGTTTTCTAGCATTTATTTCTTCAAAACCCTTAGTCTTTCCAAATGTCATTCATTTATTTGACAGAATGCTTAGCAATTCTGAAATAAATACACAATTCTTGCATTTTTAATAGTGTCAACATGTGCATTTCAGCCAGAACTCTTCTTTTTGATGTAGCTCCTTTTGAAAGAAACTTTTACTCTTTTGCTTAGTACACATATACATATACATATTTCTTTGTCAATACCACACACAAATTCATCTCTTCATTAATCTTTTTTGAATGTAGTCAGATGCTGTGGTGGATAACCCATCTCTCTAAGGCTTTTTTTTTAAATTAAAAATATCTTAGGCATTAGTTATCTCTTGGCACTTTTTTTATTACTATTTTAAGAATACTCTGTAGATATGTTTTCTCTTTCAATTTTCACATCTTAAATTCTATCAAATATAATAGGATCTGAGAGTGCTAAGTGGACATGTTTTGGCACAATAATTTTCAAACCTCCACTTCTGAGAATCTCTAACATTTTGACACTGGATTTTAAACACAAGTTTTGATATGTTAAAGACTTAATAAAAGCATGTATAAACCTATTTTTTCCCAAGCGAGTGATATAAATACCATCAGGGCCCTAGAATCCAGGGGGATGTCTATATTTAGATTTGTGATACGTTATAAGGTAAATACTGTTTTGAAGTTGTTTAAATATTTCTATGATAAGTGCATCTTAAAATAAGTTCAAAAATTATTCAACACCCATAAAAACCTACCATTTTGTCTTTATAGTTCTGGACTTTAATTTAATAAAAATTCAAAGGGGAATCCTTAGTTTGATAAACTGCTAGATGGCAATAGCTTGTTACACTAAAAATGATCTCCATTGAAAGAAAATTAATGAAAGCTAAAAGAAATGAAAGAACACAGTCAGAGGCATACAGATAGTAAGGGAGCAAGGGAGGCAGGGAGAGAGAAAGAGAGAGACAGAGACAGAAAGATAAAAAGAGAGACAAAGACAGAGATAGAAAAAGACAGAGAGAACGAGACTATGAATTATAACTTTCAAGTATAGCTCACAGCAAAAGGAGATCAGTGAGAGGGCAGTAATTAACATTCCAATCTGCTGGAGACTTTCCCTGGTTCCTTAATTGGCCACACCTGTCAGTAGACAGGAATGGCAGGTGACACTGACCCGGGTCATGTATGAGCTGAGAATGATAAAGGACAGGAACAAAGTCCTCCCTCACTGCTTGACAAATACCTCCCCCGACATCACCATGGTTCTGCATCTGTTTACAAAGAAGTATGTTGGGGGAAAGAAAGAAGTCTGAAGTTAGGGCCAAACATGAATCAGAGGTGTGGCCCCAGGAATGGTTCCTCTGCTCAGATATCAGTTCAACATTTGCTCAGGGCAGGTGGTCTAAAAGATTTGGCTTACAGAATATTTTTCCAGCCCTGGATGGAACTGGAGAAGTTGCCAAAAATACAACAAGAGTAAGAAGCAGGCTCTCTGGACAGCTGATCAACTGCTCTCTGTGTGGTGATAAGCAAACCATTCCTTCTCCTGAAGCCTTCCCTCCCTTCCATGTGAACTCAGATCTGTCTTGTTCTCTGTGAAGTACATGGGCTTCAATGAGACAATATGAACAAGAATGCTTTAAAGACTGTTAAGAACAGCAGAGGCAAAGAGTATAGTGTTAAAAGGGAATTAACAGTCAACTTGAAGGCATTTATCCAAAAGATTAAAAAGTCCAAGAAGCCTAAGTCCACCAGAAAGTGAATTAAACCATTTGAGCTGCTGAACATTCTCTATTCCCAGATATGATAGATTTTTCTGTACTTTAAAGAGTTGGTTTGTACTGCAGGTCTTAAACACATGAAATATCTGTAATACTTAGCAACAATGTCCTGGACACATTCTTCAAGATTCAGCTAGTGCATGTCCACCAGCCTGATCACTATGAAGGAAGGAGTTACCGACGTGTAGAACCGCTACTCTTCCACACTGGTATGGAACACAGTGACAAGAGTTAAGGCCTTTCGGTCAGCTGTGACACTCATTCCCCCTGCACACTGGACAAGATTTTCAACAGCTCATCTGTCATCTGTTCGTTTGACATTTATTGTGCGTCTGTTATACCTGACACATCCTGGGCACTAAATGCAAGCCCTACCACATTCTCCTGGAATTCTGATGCCGGTTGTAGGCAGGCAGGAAATAAGTAATATAAGATTACACCATATTCACAATGATAAAATATAAATGCATGTTTTTAATAGTGACTATCATGGCATTTGTTATGGTGAGACAGTCAGAACTTATAAACATGAAAATGTCCTGGTTGTATTAATGAAAGTTCAGTATGAGACCATACCTTATTTAAGAATTCTGATCTTTCATTTTCTCAATTATAAAGTGAGAACAAATTTAGCAATTTTCTTCAAAAGTTTGTTGGGAGGATTAGATGTGGTATTTTTCCATAAAGCATTTAGCAGTTAAGTAGGTACAAAGAAAATGCTTGATAAGGGTCATTATTTTAAATTATTGTTATTAATTATTTTGGCTCTTATCATAGTGCAGCCAAAAAAAAAAACAACCCTGTGACTAAATGATGATGTAACTTTCTTCTCTGGAACTTTGAATGACTCAAAAAGAATATCAATTGAGTTCTAATAATAATAGGTTTATACCCTAGTTTTGCATGCACCTAACACACACACACACACACACACACACACACACGCACGCACGCACGCACGCACGCAAGCACACATGCACACGCAGAGGCAGAGGCAGAGACAGAGACAGAGACAGAAACAGAAACAGAGAAGAAAGTAACTTTAAAGATATCCCAGCATATCTTATTCTCCGTGTATAATAGAATCCAGACTCCTTTCCAAACTCATCTAGGTAGCATCCATCATTAGTGGAGACTTTTTACTTTGTCAAATATTCCAAGTAAACATTTGTGGTGATTGAAAAGAAAATGACCCCCAAAGGGAGTGGCACTATTAGGAGGTGTGGCCTTGTTGGAGTAGATGTGTGTTTTTTTGTTTTTTTTTTTTTTGTTTTTTTTTGGAGAAAGTGTCTCACTATGAAGGTGGGCTTTGAAGTCTCAAATATGTTCAAGCTATGCCCAGTGACACAGACCACTTCCTGTTGCCTATGAGTCAAGATGTAAGAACTCTCAGCTTCCCCTCCAGAACCTTGTCTGCCTGTACACCGCCAAGTCCCACCATGATGGTAACGGACTGAACCACTGAAATTTAAGCCACAGTTAAATGTTTTCTTTTATAGGAGGTACTGGGGTCATGGTGTCTCTTCACAGCAATAGAAACCCTAAGACAACATTCTTTCTTCAACAATTTATTTCTTCTTGAAGAAAACTTTGTAGAAAGCAAGAGGCCCTCTGCCTGCTGCCTGTCCTACACAGTTTCTCTAGAAAGGTTTGTGAGATTAACCTACTTGCTGCCAATGGATCAGGCCAATCCTACCACTAGAAACAATTTCTCTAGGCACTTTACTATATGGCAGAGAGAGAACTGCATGGAGACACCACAAGAAACTCTGGAACCCTTCTGAATCCATGATGGACTTAGATGCAACAGGCTGCAAATCTGATGCTACCAAGGTTTAGGAGTGCTCAAAAGGTAAAGGTGACTCTTTCCTATTGTGTTTTCCATGTTCCTCATCCTGGCTCTAGTCACACAACTACTATGCCAGCCCAGCCTATAAGTGTCACTCTCAACTCTCATCAAAGAAGCTTCTTTTTGCAACAGATGAGCATTATTCTAGAGGTCCACACTTGGTCAAAATGCAGAAAATAAGCAACCGTAGAAAACCCAGCCCCAACAGTGCACATACAACACACCCTCTACACCCAAGGTGCAGAGAAAAATCACTATAGAGGAAGATTGTAAGAGTCACAGAACCAGCATGCTTGCTGCTAGACAGCTACTGACTAAATATGTATTTTAGCAAATAAAATTAAATAAGCAAATATAAAGTGTTTCTGGATACCCCTTAAACTTCTTCCACCAGTAGATTGTCTCATACTTTGGAAGCTACTCTTTCATTCTGAGACTCCTTGGCAGTCCTTGGGATTTTTGCTTGTTATCAGTGCTAGATACCAACCCAGGGCCTTCTGCAAGTGAGGCAAATACACTACCAGTAAGCTAAGTCCCCAGTAGCCTCTAGGTTTTGATTTCAATGGTAGCAACACATTTTCAGGTATCTCCAGCCATCTAGGTTTGAACATTCTTTATCTCAGAGAGACATTTTCTAGGAATTTCACCCCCCCCCCACTTTGTGTGTGTGTGTGTGTGTGTGTGTGTGTGTGTGTGTGTGTAGTATCATGTGTGTGAATAGGGGCATGCCTGTATGTGTAGACATCAAAGGGTCAGAGGACAGACAACCTTGGGTGTTGGTCCTTGCCTTCTCCTTGTTTGAGGCAAGTTCTCTGTGTTGTTTTTCTGTTTCATACACCAGGCTAGCTCAACTACTAACTTTGGGATGTTCTCCTGTTTCTTTCTCCCACCTACTCACAGGAGCTCTGGAGATATTTATGTTGATCTTTAGGCTTATTTGGGTGGTGAGGCTTTGAACTCAGGTCTTCATACTTGTATGGAAAGAATTTTTACCCACTGAGCTATTTCCCAAACCACTTAATTTTTATTTTTAAGTTTCCTAAAGCCCTTTTATTCATGGTGTAGATGAAACCTAAGGAAATTTTCTTACTCTACTTTTTTACATTTTTTTTAGAAAAGGAATTAAGCATTGATATCCACATCCCATATCTTCTATTGAGGAAGGATAGCCCTAGCTTAGCACCTGGCGTGAACATGTTCTCAGTGGCAGTTTGGTTAATGCATCGGCCATGGTATTTACCATTTACAGATGAAGCATGGAGGACTCCTTTTATGGACAGCTTGTGCTATGTTTCGGACACATTTATTTTCAATTGATTGCATGTTAGATATTGGGTGTTCAATTTACGTCTTTCTGCTAAAAATGTGTGATGTCTGGGCAGACCTCAGAGAAGTATGTCATAATTGTTTAACCTGTATTGTGTGCCCTTTCTGCTTGGAAAATGTCAGGATGTAAATTGGCAACATTTAAAAATCCTGTAAGCTATTTTCCTGGTTGCTTGGTACTAGTTTTGTTTATGCTGGTTTTAAAGCAATGTTAGACATTAACAAAGTGTTCTCTGCTGTAAGATGTACAAACATGGCAAAGAGAAGATTGTTTTATACTTTGTTAGTTTCAAACTGTGTCACGATGAATGCAACCAGAAAAACAGGAACCTATCTCTTAATGGAGCTTTAAATTTTTGTTTTCTTACAAAGCAGATTTTCTATCTTATTTCTCGTTCAGTTAATAAGTACTGTTGAGATCCTAACCAATACACAACAGAATTACCTCTGGTGTTTTCATGGATGAAATAATAGACCAGGAAGGCTATATTCTAGCTCATCCCTCATAAGCTCATCCACTTATGAGCAGGAAACATCTGGCAAGAACAGCAAAACAGACTTGCAGTTTCCCCAACTGGAGAATGACAAAATAATAACTAAGTTAGATGCTGGCTACAGGGATTGGAAGAGAGAAACTATGGGAAATGGTTTATAAATGCTACAGCGTAAGAGATCATGGGACAGCACTACAACATTCGTAAGCAATGCAGCACATATGAAATGGACCTACTCTGTATAAAGCCACATGACTTCACAAATTTAAAGAGTGGCTATGGCTAATAACCATGCCTGCAACTTCAAGTATTATCATTTAATGCATCTAAAAGGGCACTAACATGGAGTTTTCCTACTGGAGTTTGTGTTCCATTTTTTTTATCATTTTATATATTGATTTGATGTGATTACATAGTAAGATGTACTGCTTTTTAAATAAAAGGTCAGTTTATTATAAAGAAGTCACAAATAAAATGCTTCTAGATTCAGGCAGTCACTCCCAGACTTGCCCAGTACCAAATTGTAAACATCCAAGAGAACTTCTGTACAGTTGGAAGGACCATCATGAAGCCATGAAGCTTTGTTTAGGGTTTTACACTTTTACTATCACCCATGTTTCTATGTGTTTATCATGAAATGAACAGGCAGTTTACAAAAGAAAAAGCACAGATAGGTAATAACTATTTTTTAAATGTTAATATCCTTAGTCATCAGGGAAAGTAAGTTAAGACTTCTTTGAAATACCACATCACCCCAGTCAGAATGGTAGTCACCAGGAGTTAGACAGTAAGTATTAGAGAGGAGTAGGGAAATAAGAACCACTGATTTGTTCTTTAAGAATACTTTGGGTCATTGTGATCCACGTAGACTCACATCACAGAATTAATTGTTGCAACTGCTTGAGGATACTTTGAGTTTTAATTTTTACTGTATATTTTAGGTGGATTTTGTTGTAGTAGACTTGTGAAATTAGGTTATATAAACATGTAATTATTTAATTCCAACTCTTGTTAGGTCCACAATTTAAGGACTGCCAAATTTCCTCTCTTGTAATTATAACCAGAACAGGTCTTAATTTGTTTGAACTAAAGACTCCACTGTCTCAGAACCATAGTTTTTTAATCTGCCATGCACGCTACATATGCACTAGTTTTTAAAAGGTAAAATTTACATGTATATAAACACATATAACTTTGTATGAGACATTTGTAATTCCTAAAATCTAGTTGGCAATTCTGCCCTCCAATATGTTTCAGGAACTGAAAACGAAAGTTTCATTAAAAAACTTCTTCATATTTTAAAATAACTTTAATTTCCTTGTGTATGAATACTCTATAATTAGTAATTTTTGTTATAAGGAAAAAAGTGTTAGATGTAAATACCATAATTCTGTCACCACAGCTAGCCGACATGTTATCATTACAAGTTTTCTACATTCTTGAAGAAGGCAATAAATATCCCTAAGAGGTATTGGCCTTGTCGACTGTCCGACTTTAGCTGGGAAACAGAAAAACACAGAAGCCCTGGTGTTGAGTCCTTGTGGGGTGACCCTTGCTGTTTATCCTTGGCTTTTAGAAATGGATTCACAGACATAAGGCTCCTCTGATGTCCACCACGATTCTTATTATCCTAAGTTTAAGGTGTGTTGTTTGCAGTGCTCTGACTTCCAAGTTGACTTTGGGTATTGAAGGTAATTTTATTGTCATTGGATAACTGTTATTATTTATTTAATTAGAAGCATGGGGCACAGTTAAGCTCATGATGGTTCATATTGACTCTTTATTTTTTTCCCTCCATGCTGCGTGGTTGGAGGTCATCCTATTTAGCTGTTTATGTTTATCTTAGGTAAGCTTCTCATTATGTTTTTGGATTACAATACACAATATTATAATATACAACACTCCTATATACTCCTTCCCATTGTCTTTCAAATTCATGACTTCTTTTTTTACTAATTGTTATTGCATGCATATATGTATATACATATATACGTACATATATATTCCCAAATGTAACCTTTTTAGTCTGTAAAATGTTACTAGTATGTATGTTTTCAGGGATGATCATTTGGCATTAGACAACAAATTTGTGTGCACTTCCCTGTGGATCACCACCTCTGCTGTTCCCCACTTTTCTCAGTTGCTGTAGTTATTTGTGTACGGATGAGACCTCATGGGCTTTTCTCCATTTACGTTGTTACATTCTATTGATTCTTTACTCCCTATGGTGTCTTAGCATTGGATCATCAAACACAATTCACATACCGAGGGAGAGGAAACTTGCAGCCCAGAGTTGAGAGTTGTACTTTTACCATTCTTTCTTTTTAAAAATTAATTAATTAATTTAGCTATTTATTTTATATCCCACACTCAGTTTCCCCTCCCTCCTCTCCTCCCAGTCCCTCCCACCTCTTCTGTCCCGATTCTCCAATCTACTCCTCTTCTACTTCTGTTCAGAAAAGGGCAGGTCTCCCATGGAAATCAATAAAAAACATGGCATATCAAGTTGCAGTAATGCTAAGCACTTCCCCATGTACTAAGGCTGGGCAAGGTGACCCAGTATGAGGAGGAAGGTCCCCAAAGCTAATAAGAGACAGAGGACTTCACCATTCTTTGTTACGGCTCTGTTTTGTTACGGCACTGGATGATGCTCTCATGGATGAACTTCCCAGGGTAGATCAAAGAACTTTGTTTCTCAGTAGAGAAAAGCCAGTGCCAAGCCCCTTGGAGTTAAATGTCTGTTGAACCTACAATCAATAGACCATGTCACATACAGAGTGTGGGTGCCTTGATTTCGCTGTCTTTTCCCCATCAAAACCCAGCTTCGTTCTCTGTACCTATTTTTTTCCTTAGAAGAAATGAGCTGAAATCTTTGAAACTCTTATAATCATGTGATAAACAAATCTAATTTAGCAGTGTATCTGAAAACTATGAATTATAAGATTAAAAAAAAAAAAGCCCAACAGAACACTTATAGGCCTGTGTGTTTCCCATCACCTCTTAATGAATTCTCTTGATTGTGTATGTAAGTGATTTGCAGGCAGAGAAAATATTTGTATTTGAATTTGGGCTAGTTTTCTCCTTAACTTTGCTGTTTTATACTCATAAAATACTGCACTTAATTAATTCAATTCAGATGATTTCAGACATTGTCCCTGTAAGTAATATTAATTTTATTTGAATTGCAAATGACCACATAATCTCATTTTTAAATTTCAAGACCGGGGACCCAAAGGTCCTAAAATCCAAGCAGATGTTCAACATGAGGAATGTTTATAGTCTTACTAAATCTAATGTTTTTAATGACTAAACTTTTTTTGATAGTCACTTTCTTTTTCTTGTGAGAATGTAAACTCATTTTTGTGTGAGGGTCATTTAGACAGCAATTGTGTGTAGGGTCAATTGTTAAAGCCCCTGAATTCCCATACTGCAGAGGAAGCAGAAAAGTGTTTTAAGGTAATTATCTGAACTTCCAAACATAGAAAGATGAAGCTAAACAGAATAGATTCACTCACAGGTCTATTCTTTTCAAGATGCAGTCACTTTTATTTTATGTGTTTTGTCTGAATGCACATGTGTGTACTGTGTGAACAGTGCCCAAGGAGATGAGAAGGTGCCAGATCCTCTGGAAATGGAGTTACAGATGGCTGTGAGTTCACATGTGGGTGCTAAGCATGAAACCCAGGTCTCTCTGCAAATGCTTTTGACCACCAAGCCATCTCACCAGGCCCTGCATTCAAGTCTTAAACATAAATATGAAGCTGTTAAGAAAACAATTAAATAAGTGGTGAAGTTCAGTCATACCAAAGAAAGAAGACATAAGCTTTGCTATCCAGTTGCCTCCATTGATCCTTTGAAAGTTTCTATGCCTTTGGAAGGAAGTGATGTAAAGGAAATGTCTAGTGAACATGGCGTTGAAGATTGGAAAGGACATACACATAAACTCATTTTGTTTGTTTTTCAATTTTAGAAGCCTATTTAAAAGATAACAATGTAAGCAAAAATAATAATACATTGAGTGGTTTATAACAAAATGTGTAAGGAAGCTGTGCAAAGAACATCAAAAATCAGAGATGAAATGAAAAATACCCAGCTATATATAAAAGAGTACACTGTTATCATAAGACAAACTATTGAAAGATAAAATATACATTTGGACCTTCTTAAATATATATATTTGATAATCTTAAAATGAGTACTACACACACACACACCTGTGTGTACATATGCACATACCATACACATACACATGCACCCACCATATGCATATATGCACACATATATGTGCACATATACATGAACACACCATATTCTTACATGCATACACACACACGTACATACCACATATGTCAAATAAAATCACACAATAATCCTAAAGAATAGAGAACAAAAGAAAAGGGAACAAAACTCGCATGGAGTAAAGTGGGCAAAAGATTAATGTTATAGATTTAAACCCAGTCGTGAGGACATCTCATTACATGTAAATGGCCTAAACATCTCAGCTAAACGGTAGATTGTCAATGTGTCAGAGTTGGTAAGACAAACGAAAAAGACTTTAGAATTTGCTGCCTAGAAGAAAGAGGTAATACATTAAGGTTACACATATTTTTAAAGGTAACACTGTTAGTATTCTGACCTGCCCCTTGAAATCCCACCCCTTGGGGTCACCCTGCATCCTGATGTAAAAGCCCCATTTTAAGGAAAAGCCCCTCCCATTCCTCTCTCTCTTCTGCTCTCTTTCTTCCCATCCATGAGGTAGGTGCACATACCTCTGCTTTTCCTTTCTTCTCTTCCTCTCTTTCCTTTCTGTCTTTCGGTCTCTTTATCTCTATGTTATAATGAACTCTTTCTGCACAGATGCAGCACCTGGGTTGTGAATGAATACCTGCTGCCACCTCTGCCACCATGCCTGAATGGTGTGTCTCACCCTCAGCCCGCTGTTACATCTGCCCGCCATGTTTCCTTGCATGCATGGGATACCTGCCTGGGTCCCCTGAATGCCAAATATCATAACAAACACTTGTTAAAGGGAAGCTAGAAGGCTGCCTTAGTTTGCATTTCTATTGCTGTGAAGATACACCATGACCACAGCAACTCTTATAAAGGAAACATTTAATTGAGGAATTACCTTACAGATTCAGAGGTTCAGTCCATTATTATCATAACTGGGAGCATGGTGGCATGCAGGCAGACTTGGTGCTGGAGTAGTAGCTGGGAGTTCTACATCTTGTAGGTAATAGAAAGTCAACTGAGACATTGGGTGGTATCTTGAGCATAGGGAACCTCAAAACCTGCCCTCACAATGACACACTTCCTCCAACAAGGCCACACCTATGCTAACAAAGCCAAACCTCCTAATAGTGCCACTCCTTATGAGATTATGCAGGTCAATTACTTTCAGACTACCACATTACACTCCCTGGCCCAGGCTTGTAACAATTTTATAATGCAGATTGCATTTAGTTCAACTTCAAAACTCTCCATAGTCTATCAGAGTCTTAATGATGTTTTAAAGTCCAAAGTTCAAAGTTTCTTCTGAGACTCATGCAATCTCTCAACTGTAATCCTCTGTAAAAATCAAAACCAAAAAACAGATAACATACTTCAAACAAATAATGGCACAGGATATGCATTATAATTTCAAAGCACAGAGAAGGGAACATAATAAGGAAATACTGGGCCAAACCAAGGCCAAAAACCAGCTGGGAAAGCAGAAGTTCATACCAGGGACTAGGGTGTTGCTGTGATAGGCCTTAGCATGTTTTTATTTAGAGTAATATGGATTTTAGGAGTTTGTGTTAGGAAAGTGGTGCAAAGCTTTAAGAGCTATTTAATGGGCCATACTAGGAGGAGCATGGAAGACAGTGGTGCTGAATGTGATTTGATGAACTGTAGGGATCAAGAGTTTCAGAGGAGAAGAATTTTAGTATGTTGCTTAGAGTCTGATCTTGTGATATTTTAGTGAAGAGAGTGGCTGCCTTATGTTCTTGTCTGAAGAGTCTGAGGCTAAAAGGAAGAGTTTTAGACTAATTCCATTGGCCAAGGAAATCTCAAAACAGCCAAGTATAGACTCTCCCTGTGGTTATTAGTGGTGACTCTAATGAAGATTTACAATTTTCATTATAAATCCTTTTCAGGAGCAAGCTGAGCAGGATAGATTACAAAATGTAAATTTTGAGGAGAAAAAGAGCACCAGAAGTGAAATGGAACTCAGTCCTGTGTGTGGTGATATTTTATTTGTACTGAAATGTGGTGATATTTTATTTGTATATTAATAAATAAAGCTTGCCTGAAGATTGGGGGGTGGTGTGGGGGGGGTGGGGAAGGCCAGCCATTTTAAGTAAACAAGAAGTCAGGGAGCACACACCCTTAATCCCTTAGCAGACAGGATCTCTGTGTGTTCAAGGACACATTAGGGAACAGAGCCAAGCGTGGTGACATACGCCTTTAATCCCAGTACCAACCAACCATAGAGGCCTGGAGGTCTGTACAGACAGACAGAAAGTGACAGAGCTGCATAGGAAGAGGAAGTGAGGTAGCTTGGTTAAGATAGCCAATGAGAGGACAGAACAGCAAGGCAATAAACGTATGGGTAGACAGAACATAACTTGCATTTGGAAGCTAAAGAGTTGGTGAGGTAAGGTTGGCTGGTGGCTTTCCCTGTTTCCTTGATCTAAGGCTTTCACCCCTATATTTGTTTTTTGTTTTTTGTATTTTTATAAGACCATTTAGAAATTTGTCTACATTTGGTGCCCTCAATCTAGATATTTGGAAGTTGCTTACAATGCAATTCCTGTTTACTTAGATAATATTGTATCCTTCTGAGGTCTTTGATGTAGTTGAAGACTAGATAGTTATAATTATGGTTTTCCTTTGTTATGATAAGAGATAAGGTAGATATGAAACCTTAGACTCACAAATATAGGATAGATAGAATATCTTTTTTAATTTTACCAAATACAAATAGACTAGATATTACAACTGTAATTTTTGTTTGTTATATGTAATTTTACTAGGTTAAAGTTAAAACCTTCCTTTTGTTTAGAAAGAAAAGAGAAAGTAATGGGGGAATGTCTTTCTGTATGCTGTGAAAATATGTTGCTTTGATTGGTTGATAAATAAAGCCATTTGGCCTATGGCAGTGGCAGCTTAGAGGCAAGCAGAAAATCCAAACAGATAGGAGGAAGGAGAAAGGCAAGCAGAGGAGATGCTGCCAGCCACCGCCATGAGAAGCAAGATGTAAAAGTATCAGTAAGCCACAAGCCATGTGGCAAATTATAGTTTTATAGAAATGGGTTAATCTAAGATATAAGAACTAGATAACAAGAAGCCTGCCATAGACATAGTTCAAAAATAGTATTACCTTGTGTGTGTTTATTTGGGTCCAGCAGGTGAGAGAGATTTGTCCTGACTGTGGGCCAGGTGGGACACAGGAAAACTTCCAGCTACACCTGTGTTCAAGGAGACAAATGGACTAAGAAATTAAGTAAAGGGAGTGGTGACCTCAGGGCAAGATCCCACCCAGCTAAGTTTCCAACTTGTGAAAAAGAATTAAAGAAAAGCTTAGAGTAGGGGAATGGTGGCACAAGCCTTTAATCCCAGCACTCTGGAGGCAGAGACTGCCAGATCTCTGAGTTTGAGGCCAGCCTGGTCCTCAGAGTAAGTTTTAGGATAGCCAAGCATAGGCAGTGAAGGATAGAAAGCTAGTGAAGATGTAGTTGAATGAGGGAGTCATATTTCAGTCCCAGTAAGCGACAGAGTCTGGCAGCTTTGGCCATGTGGTTCTGACTTGAGAGTTAAGGATAGAAGAAACAGGTTATAGAATTTGCCTCCATGCCTAAAGAAAGCCACTGAGGCCATGCGTGTGTCAGGGGTGTCCCTGAATGGAGGCCTAGTAGAGAGGCCATTGTGTGAAGCTGTGAAGTTGAAGCTTGGATTGCCTTGCAGAATCCAAGATGTTAGAGATGCCAGAATTGGGGATACCTGCTGAGGAAAGCTGTCAACAGGGAGCAGAACCAGCCCAGGAGAAAAAAGTGTGTTGCAGTTAAGAAAGCTGATCAAAGTTGGAGATCTGAAGAGCATTTCTACAACAGACATGAAGATGCAGAGTTTGCAGTTTGTCCAGCTGGTTTTCAGTCTTTCTTTGGTCCAATATTTCCTTACTATGCCCCTTTCCTATGTTTTGGAATGGTAATGTATATCTCGTGCCATTATATGTTGGAAGTATGTGATCTGGTTTTTGGTTTTGATTATACAGGGGATTACAGTTAAGAGATTGCAAAAGACTCAGAAGAGACTTTGAACTTTGGACTTTAAAACATCTTTGAAACTGTGACAGACTATGGGGGCTTTTGAAGTTGAACTAAATACATTCTGTATTATGATATTGTTATAAGCTTGGGCCAGGGGGTGTAATGTAGTTTGAATGTAATTGGCCTACATAATCTCATAGGAAGCGGCACTATTAGGAGGTGTGGCTTTGTTGGAGTGGGTATGGCCTTGTTAGAGGAAGTATGTCACTGTAGAAGTAAGTTTTGAGGGTTCCTATGCTCAGCATACCATCCAATGTCTCAGTTGACTTTTTGCTGCCTGCAAGATGTAGGACTCTCAGCTACCACTCCAGCACAAAGTCTGCCAGTATGCCGTCATGCTCATCATGAGGTAATGGACTAAATTTCTGAAACTGTCAGTGAACCACCTCATTAAATGTTTTCCTTTATAAGGATTGCTGTGGTTATGGTTATCTCCTTCTGCCTTTCCCTCCCTCCTCTCTTCCTCTTTGCCCCTCTCTTCTTTCCCCATCTATCTATGTGCATCACTGACAGTTTAAGAAGTTCAGTTCATTATCTCATGAAAGGGAGCATGATACTGTTCTGAAATGAATGTAATGAAAATATATCAGAGATTCTGTTATATATATATATATATCTCTGGGGAGGGGTCAAAATATTTAAATTGAGAAAAGGAATAGTGAATTAAATTAAAAAAGAGAATGAGAGAAATAAACAGATAAACATGAGAGCAGAAATCAATAGAACAATCAATAGAAAAATCAATAGAGAAAACTTGTAACACCAAAAGTTGCTTCTCTGAGAAAAATCATTAAATTTATTAATCTTTAGCCAGAGTGATCAGGAAAAAACTGATAAGGTACCAATCTCCAATCTAAAGAATGACATAAAAAATGAGAGGAGATTTCCACAGGCTTTACACAG
Organism: Peromyscus nudipes; assembly: GCA_902168325.1. Classification (NCBI taxonomy): domain Eukaryota; kingdom Metazoa; phylum Chordata; class Mammalia; order Rodentia; family Cricetidae; genus Peromyscus; species Peromyscus nudipes. The sequence continues at coordinate 3,314 of CABHPH010160594.1, read as the reverse complement.
CAGGGAAAGTGGTAATCAAAAACATTATAGATTTATGATAATTCACTCCAACAATTAGATGAGATGATACACACTAATCAATTACCCAGGAAAACATACAGATCGTAGACAGTAGACAGACTATTTATGGACATAGATGTGGGAAGAAGAGAGGGACAAAGAGGAAGAAAGCAGGGAGGGAAAAGCAGAAGGAGTCAGAGGAGCGAGGAGAGGAGACAAATAGAGATAGAAAGTTAGTACAGACTGTCTATAACTATTAAATTAAATTTAAGTTCCTTCCTACTAAGAAAACTCCAGCTTGCCCTGACTCTGTTATGGATTCTTTCAACATGAAATAATAATAATATAATAATAATAATAATAATAATAATAATAATAATTCTTTAGAACCTTCCAGAACTTTGGAATGGAGGGACGTTTCCCATCTCATTTATAAGGTCAGTATTTGGCCTGTTAATCACAAGCAGGCAAAGTCATTAGAAGAAAACTGTAATGCGGCATTCCATACAAACAGAGACATTTTAAAATTTGAACATATAATGGTCAGGAAATAGTTCTAAACAACTGACTATCTGTTTGCAAAATGACATAATAAATGTCAAACTGAAATTGTTTAAAACCTCAAAATTTTACGTAGATAGTTTGTCTACTATCTATGAAGAGAGCAGTGGGTAGTGGATATGGACAAACTATATTATATACATACTGGAAAGTGTCATGGCAAAACTCATTATTTTGCATAATTAATATACAATGTATTTCATTTTCCTCTTTTTCCATCTACTCCCTCTTTTTTCCCTTTCTCCAAGTCTTTCATTTTTCTCATCTATTTTAAAATAAAGTTTTACATAAATTAGACTATTTTAAGACCATGTCTTCACTCATATTTGTATGAGCCAGATATATTTGTTGATGTCTTTGGAAAATGAGGCCCAAAGAACTTGTAAAGAATTCACATCTAGAGTGAGTTAGGTGGTCTGGCAAGACACTAATGGACACTAAAGTTCACGTAAGTTGGTAAGGACCAATATTTTAGCCTTTCAGGGAGATAACCAGTATTTCTGGATCTCTGCAATAGTCACAGATGTGTCCTTGTGACCCTTCTCGTTGAAGTTTCCAACAGAAAGGCTCATGTTGGTTCCAGCCAAGACTGAGGGCATCCAGTGAGATTAAATTCAGCCTCTTGAATGACTTCAGGGATAGTCTTTGGGAAATGTCTTATCTTTTCGGGAAAACAGGGTGTTCTGTGCTGGTAAATAAGTAATTTAAGAAGATTACTTTCTTGAAGCTATTTTTCTAGCTCTGTAGGCCATGTTAAAAGTTATTATGTTTGCACTGATTATTTATGGCAGCCATGGAATGTTATATAATATTTTGATCGCATTCTGACAATAAAGCTTTCTTTGAATCATAAGGTGGACCTAGCCACTAGCTAGGACAATAGAGATTTTGGAGGATTGAGGACAGATAGAGAGGCAGGAAGTAGTAAGGCAGGGCTTGGGGATGATCTCAGTCCTTTTGGATGGAGGAAAAGAAGAGATAGGAGGTCACTGGTGGCTTCTCCACCGTTTCTCTGATCATTCAAGTCCTTAACCTGATATCTGACTCCCGATTTTTTATTGATAAAGAATAATTAGATAAATGAATGAATGGAAATTCATGCAGACTGACATTTTTGCCCTTGTGGTCAGTGACCTTGGAGTTTGTATTTAACCTTGGAGTTAATGCAATTCTTTTTTTTTTTTCTTTCTCTTTGGTTTTTCGAGACAGGGTTTCTCTGCATAGTTTTGGTGCCTGTCCTGGATCTCACTCTGTAGACCAGGCTGGCCTTCTAACTCACAGAGATCCACCTGGCTCTGCCTCCCAAGTGCTGGGATTAAAGGCATGCACCACCACTGCCAGACCATTAATGCAATTCTTAAAAATAAATATCTAGTATTCATTTTATCTCTCCATTGAGGTTAAGGACAACCAATCTCTTTGGTAAAGGGTATTCTTTATTTACATGGCATACATTTTGAATGGATAACTATATTTATTACTAGTATATTTGGACTTTTATTATGCCAGCAGAAGTTATTTAATCATAAATCAAAAGTTAAAATGATGCTTACAGTTAAAAATATAAAGCTGAATGTCTTGCAATTTGGGACTGATTAAGACAGGCTGTCATAAGATATAGTACATTCATTAACATACATTTTAAGGGGCCAGAAAAAAATGACTCACCATTTAAGAACACTGGCTGCTCTTTCAGAGGACCCAGGTTTAATTTCCAGCACCCACATAATGCTTCACGACTATCTGTTCCTCTAGTTCCAGAGGTTTTGATACCCCTTTCTGTGGGCATCAGGCATATATATGTGGTACACAGACATACACATAGGCAAAACACTTATACACATGAAATAAGAACAAATAAAATCTTTAAAACACATAAAAGTTATTTTAATAAGCAAGTACCTTAAAAATGTTAATGAGATATGGTTAAGTGACAAAATGTTTTAAAACGTTACACATTGTAGGATATGAATTCAGTTTTGTAGAACTGATGTAATAAAATATGTTTGTTTAGAGTAAGTATAATTTGAGTTCTTTTTAATTTTGCTAATTTCTATTTTCAGTACTAAATAAATGTATGTTATTTGAAGAAGGAAACAAGGCAAAGTATTCGCTTGGTGTAGGAGCGTTGTGAGAGAAGCACCAGGTTTGTGTTGTAGATGAAGGACAAACACGAAGGTCACCACACTGAAAACGCTTCTTAGAGCATTATTTATGCAAATACTGGGTACCACATGATGAACCTTGCCCTATGCTTGTAAGAACCTCACCTTCTAGTGGCCCGTGGGGTCTTGCTCAAGTTTGGAAGATGATTACAATGATGTCAAATACTAGGACCATTTATTCTGTAGAGGAAAGCTTACTGAACATAAATAAATAAATAAATAAATAAATAAATATTTCATCCTAAATAAAAATAGTTCAGATATGCTGAAAAAATAAACTGTATTTGTTTCCCTTTTAAAAATTTTTCTAAGGATTGATCTTGTCAACAAGCATTAATAATAACTTGAAAATAAACCGTAATTCTAAAGCAAAATCCCATTCTGAAATCCATCTGGATTTCTGCAGTTTAACTCAACAAGTCTGCAAACATCAATATGCTCCAGAAGCAATCTCCTCTTATATTTAGGATTTCAAAGAAATTTTTAAAACATTTGGTTATTGCCCGTGAAAATTGAAATTTCTTTTAAGGATGTGCCATTGCATTTTGACTCTGCATTTCAAAGAATGAAACTTCAGGGTTTGGCCTT